>JAVLUU010001088.1:12500-15000 GCA_032206185.1 Columba guinea | reverse complement strand
TTTTCTTTCTTTCTTTCTTTCTTTCTTTCTTTCTTTCTTTTTTCTTTCTTTCTTTTTTCTTTCTTTCTTTCTTTCTTTCTTTCTTTCTTTCCTTCTTTCTTTCTTTCTTTCTTTCTTTTTAATGTCCTACTTTCTTTCTTTCTTTCCTACGTTCTTTCTTTCTTTTATTTTCTTTCTTTCTTTCTTTCTTTCTTTTTTCTTTCTTTTATTTTCTTTCTTTCTTTCTTTCTTTCTTTTTTCTTTCTTTTATTTTCTTTCTTTCTTTCTTTCTTTCTTTCTATCTTTCTTTCTTTCTTTCTTTCTTTCCTACGTTCTTTCTTTCTTTCTTTTTTCTTTCTTTCTTTCTTTCTTTCTTTCTTTCTTTCTTTCCTACGTTCTTTCTTTCTTTCTTTTTTCTTTCTTTCTTTCTTTCTTTCTTTCTTTCTTTCTTTCTTTCTTTCTTTCTTTCTTTTTTCTTTCTTTCTTTTTTCTTTGTTTCTTTCTTTCTCTCTTTCTTTCCTACGTTCTTTCTTTCTTTTTTCTTTCTTTCTTTCTTTCTTTCTTTCTTTCTTTCTGTTTTCTTTCTTTCTTTCTTTCTTTTTAATTTCTTTCTTTCCTACGTTCTTTCTTTCTTTCTTTCTTTTTTCTTTCTTTCTTAATTTCTTTCTTTCTTTCTTTCTTTCTATCTTTTTTCTTTCTTTCTTTCTTTCCTACGTTCTTTCTTTCTTTCTTTCTTCTTTCTTTCTTTCTTTCTTTCTTTTGTTTCTTTCTTTCTTTCTTTCTTTCTTTCTTTCTTTTTTCTTTCTTTCTTTCTTTCTTTATTTCTTTCTTTCTTTCCTACGTTCTTTCCTTCTTTATTTCTTCTTCTTTCTTTCTTTCTTTCTTTTTAATTTCTTTCTTTCTTTCTTTCTTTCTTTCTTTTAATTTCTTTCTTTCTTTTTTCTTTCTTTCTTTCTTTTTTCTTTCTTTCTTTCTTTCTTTTTAATTTCTTTCTTTCCTACGTTCTTTCTTTCTTTCTTTCTTTCTTTTTCTTTCTTTCTTTCTTTCTTTCTTTCTTTTTTCTTCCCTTCTTTCTTTTCTTTCTTTCTTTATTTCTTCTTCTTTCTTTCTTTCTTTCTTTTTAATTTCTTTCTTTCTTTCTTTCTTTTTAATTTCTTTCTTTCCTAAGTTCTTTCTTTCTTTCTTTCTTTCTTTTTCTTTCTTTCTTTCTTTCTTTCTTTCTTTCTTTCTTTCTTTCTTTCTTTCTTTTTTCTTTCTTTCTTTTTTCTTTCTTTCTTTCTTTCCTTCTTTCTTTCTTTCTTTCTTTTTAATGTCTTACTTTCTTTCTTTCTTTCCTACGTTCTTTCTTTCTTTTATTTTCTTTCTTTCTTTCTTTCTTTCTTTCTTTTTTCTTTCTTTTATTTTCTTTCTTTCTTTCTTTCTTTTTTCTTTCTTTTATTTTCTTTCTTTCTTTCTTTCTTTCTTTCTATCTTTCTTTCTTTCTTTCTTTCTTTCCTACGTTCTTTCTTTCTTTCTTTCTTCTTTCTTTCTTTCTTTCTTTTTTGTTTCTTTCTTTCTTTCTTTCTTTCTTTTTTCTTTCTTTCTTTCTTTCTCTCTTTCTTTCCTACGTTCTTTCTTTCTTTTTTCTTTCTTTCTTTCTTTCTTTCTGTTTTCTTTCTTTCTTTCTTTCTTTTTAATTTCTTTCTTTCTTTCTTTCTTTCTTTCCTACGTTCTTTCTTTCTTCTTCTTTCTTTCTTTCTTTCCTTCTTTCTTTTTTTCTTTCTTTCTTTCTTCTTTCTTTCTTTCTTTCTTTCTTTCTTTCTTTCTTTCTTTCTTTTTAATTTCTTTCTTTCTTTCTTTCCTACGTTCTTTCTTTCTTTCTTTTTTCTTTCTTTCTTTCTTTCATTCCTACATTCTTTCTTTCTTTCTTTCTTCTTTCTTTCTTTCTTTCTTTCTTTTAATTTCTTTCTTTCTTTTTTCTTTCTTTCTTTCTTTCTTTTTTCTTTCTTTCTTTCTTTATTTCTTTTTAATTTCTTTCTTTCTTTCTTTCCTTCCCACGTTCTTTCTTTCTTTCTTTCTTCTTTCTTTTTTTCTTTCTTTCTTTCTTTCTTTTTTCTTCCCTTCTTTCTTTCCTTTCTTTCTTTATTTCTTCTTCTTTCTTTCTTTCTTTCTTTTTAATTTCTTTCTTTCTTTCTTTCTTTCTTTTTAATTTCTTTCTTTCCTACGTTCTTTCTTTCTTTCTTTCTTTCTTTTTCTTTCTTTCTTTCTTTCTTTCTTTCTTTCTTTCTTTCTTTCTTTTTTCTTTCTTTCTTTTTTCTTTCTTTCTTTCTTTCTTTCTTTCTTTCTTTCCTTCTTTCTTTCTTTCTTTCTTTCTTTTTAATGTCTTACTTTCTTTCTTTCTTTCCTACGTTCTTTCTTTCTTTTATTTTCTTTCTTTCTTTCTTTCTTTCTTTTTTCTTTCTTTTATTTTCTTTCTTTCTTTCTTTCTTTCTTTTTTCTTTCTTTTATTTTCTTTCTTTCTTTCTTTCTTTCTTTCTTTCTA
>JAVLUU010001087.1:0-32948 GCA_032206185.1 Columba guinea | reverse complement strand
AGAGGAGAAGGATGAGAAGGAGATGGAAGAGAAGGAGAAGAAGAAGGAGAAGGAGAAGAAGGAGGAGGAGGAGGAAGAGGAGAAGATAAAAGGAGAAGGAGGAGAAGGAGATGGAGAAGATGGAGGAGAAGAAGGAAGAAGAGGAGAAGGAAGAAGGAGAAGGAGGAAGAGGAGAAGGAGGAAGAGGAGAAGGAGGAAGAGGAGAAGGAGGAAGAGGAGAAGGAGAAGGGGGAAGAGGAGAAGGAGATGGAGGAGAAGGAGATGGAGGAGAAGAAGGAAGGGGAGAAGATAAGAGGAGAAGGAGATGGAGGAAGAGGAGAAGGAGGAAGAGGAGAAGGAGGAAGAGGAGAAGGAAGGAAGAGGAGAAGGAAGGAAGAGGAGAAGGAGAAGAAGGAAAAGGAAGAGAAAGAGATGGAGGAGAAGAAGGAAGAAGGAGAAGGAGGAAGAGGAGAAGGAGAAGGGGGAAGAGGAGAAGGAAGAGAAGGAGAAAGAAGAGAAGGAGAAGGAAGAGAAGGAGAAGGAAGAGAAGGAGAAGGAAGAGAAGGAGAAGGAAGAGAAGGAGAAGGGAGAGAAGATGGAAGAGGGGATGGAAGAGAAGGAGAAGGAAGGAGGAAGAGGAGAAGAGGGGAAGGAGAAGAGGAGGAGAAGAGGAGGAGAAGGAAGAGGAGAAGGAGGGAAGAGAAGGACGAGGAAGAGGAGGAGAAGGGAGAAGAGGAGGAGGAGAAGGAGGAGAAAAGGAGGAGAGGAGGAGGAGAGAAGGAGAAATGAAGGAGAGGAAGAGGAAGAAGGAGGAGAAGGAGAATGACAAGAAAAGGGGAGGAGGAGGGGAAGGGAAGGGAAGGGAAGGGAAGGGAAGGGAAGGGAAGGGAAGGGAAGGGAAGGGAAGGGAAGGGAAGGGAAGGGAAGGAAGGGAAGGGAAGGGAAGGGAAGGGAAGGGAAGGGAAGGGAAGGGAAGGGAAGGGAAGGGAAGGGAAGGGAAGGGAAGGGAAGGGAGAGGTGGAGAAGGCAGAGAATAGAAGGAGAAGGAAGAAAAGCAGAAGAGACAAAGGTGAAAAGAAGAGAGAAGAGGAGAAGAGAGAAGGAGAAGAGAAGCTCTGGGGAGACCTTATTACAACCTTCATGAACCTAAAAAGGGGCTCTGAGAACAGCTGGGGACAGATGTCTCAGCAAGGGCTGTTGTGACAGCATAAGGGGCGGTTTTAAACCAAAAAAGGGGAGATTTAGACACGAGGAAGGAAAGTTGTATGTGCTGAGGGTGGTGAAACAGCGGCCCGGGTTGCTCGAAAGGACAAAATGGCGCCAGAATCACCTCAGGGTCAAAACGGCGCCAGAATCACCTCAGAAAATGGCGCCAAATCAGCTCAGGGTCAAAATGGCGCCAGAATCAGCTCAAGGTCAAAATGGCGCCAGAATCACCTCAAAAAATGGCGCCAGAATCACCTCAGGGCCAAAATGGCGCCAGAATCAGCTCAAGGTCAAAATGGCGCCAAATGACCTCAGAAAATGGTGCCAAATGACCTCAGAAAATGGCGCCAAATCACCTCAGGGCCAAAATGGCGCCAGAATCACCTCAGAAAACGGCGCCAAATCACCTCAGGGCTCAAAATGGCGCCAGAATCACCTCAAAAAATGGCGCCAGAATCACCTCAGGGCCAAAATGGCGCCAGAATCAGCTCAAGGTCAAAATGGCGCCAAATCACCTCAGGGTCAAAATGGCGCCAGAATCACCTCAGGGTCAAAATGGCACCAGAATCACCTCAGAAAATGGCGCCAAATCACCTCAGGGCTCAAAATGGCGCCAGCATCACCTCAGAAAATGGCGCCAGAATCACCTCAGGGCCAAAATGGTGCCAGAATCAGCTCAAGGTCAAAATGGCGCCAGAATCACCTCAGGGTCAAAATGGCGCCAGAATCACCTCAGAAAATGGCGCCAAATCACCTCAGGGCTCAAAATGGCGCCAGAATCACCTCAGGGCTCAAAATGGTGCCAGAATCACCTCAAAAAATGGCGCCAGAATCACCTCAGGGCCAAAATGGCGCCAGAATCAGCTCAAGGTCAAAATGGCGCCAAATGACCTCAGAAAATGGTGCCAAATGACCTCAGAAAATGGCGCCAAATCACCTCAGGGCTCAAAATGGTGCCAGAATCACCTCAGAAAATGGCGCCAAATCACCTCAGGGTCAAAATGGCGCCAGAATCACCTCAGAAAATGGCGCCAAATCCCTCAGGGCTCAAAATGGCGTCCCCGGGGGCACCCATGGGGGACACCGGTGGTCACCTCGGGCGCCAGGTACTCGGGGGTCCCGCAGAAGGTCCTCATGGTGGCCCCGTCCGTGATCCCCTCCTTGCAGAGCCCGAAGTCGGTGATCTTGATGTGACCGTCCTTGTCCAGCATCAGGTTCTCCAGCTGGGAGGTGACATGAAAATGGAGGGCGGTGGTGAGGTAACAACACCGACATGGGGACATGGAGACGTGGGGACACTGACATGGGGACAAGGAGAACCCTGGTGACAGCAAAACATGGGGACAAGATGACCCTTGGGGACACACAGACAAGGGGACAAGATGACCCTTGGGGACACACAGACATGGGGACACGGAGCCATGGGGACAAGGAGACTCTTGGTGACAGACATGGGGACAAGGAGCCTTGGGGACACAGACATGGGGACAAGGAGACATGGGGACATAGAGACATGGGGACAAGGTGACCCTTGGGGACACACAGACATGGGGACAAGGAGCCTTGGGGACAAGGAGACCCTTGGTGACACCGAGACATGGGGACAATATGACCCTTGGGGACACAGAGACATGAGGACAAGGAGATTTTTGGGGTCACATATATGGGGACAAGGAGACTCTTGGGGACACACAGACAAGGGGACAAGGAACCTTGGGGACAAGGAGACCCTTGGTGACACCGAGACATGGGGACAATATGACCCTTGGGGACACAGACATGGGGACAAGGAGCCTTGGGGACACACGGATATGGGGACAAGGAGACCCTTAGGGACACAGACATGGGGACACGGAGCCATGGGGACAAGGAGACTCTTGGTGACAGACATGGGGACAAGGAGGCCCTTGGGGACACAGACACGGGGACAAGGAGCCTTGGGGACACCAAGGCCTGGGGACAAGGAGACATTTGGAGACACAGACATGGGGACAAGGTGACCCTTGGGGACACACAGACATGGGGACAAGATGACCTGTAGGGACACACAGACATGGGGACAAGGAGCCTTGGGGACACACGGATGTGGGGACAAGGAGACCCTTGGGGACACAGACATGGGGACAAGGAGACACGGGGACAAGGAGCCCTGGGGACACACAGATATGGGGACAAGGAGCCCTTGGGGACATAGAGACATGGGGACAAGGAGACCCTTGGGGACACAGACATGAAGACAAGATGACCCTTGGGGACACACAGACATGGGGACATGAAGGCCCTTGGGGACACAGACATGGGGACACTCAGACATGGGGACAAGGAGCCTTGGGGACACACAGCCATGGGGACACCAGGACATGGGGAGAAGATGACCCTTGGGGACACAGATGTGGGGACACACAGCCATGGGGACACACAGACACGGGGACAAGAAGCTTTGGGGACATGGGACATGGGGACAAAGAGACCCTTGGGGACACAGACATGGGGACAAGGAGACATGGGGACATGGACATGGTGACAAAGAGACCCTTGGGGACACAGACATGGGGACACACAGCCATGGGGACATGGAGACCCTTGGGGACATAGAGACACGGGGACAAGGAGCCTTGGGGACACACAGACATGGGGACAAGGAGCCTTGGGGACATGGAGACCCTTGGGGACACACAGACATGGGGACACACAGACATGAGGACAAGGAGACCCTTGGGGACAAGCAGAATCTTATTGACACTGAGACATGGGGACAAGATGACCCTTGGGGACACAGACATGGGGACAAGGAGACTCTTGGGGACACACAGAGATGGGGACAAGGAGCCCCTTGGGGACAAGGAGACCCTTGGTGACACCAAGACATGGGGACAAGATGACCCTTGGGGACACAGACATGGGGACAAGGAGACCCTTGGGGACACAGACATGGGGACAAGGAGCCTTGGGGACACCAAGACACGGGGACAAGGAGCCCTGGGGACACACAGACAAGGGGACAAGGAACCTTGGGGCCAAGGAGACCCTTGGGGACACCGAGACATGGGGACAAGGAGCCTTGGGGACACAGAGACATGGGGACAAGGAGATTCTTGGGGTCACATATATGGGGACAAGGAGACTCTTGGGGACACACAGAGATGGGGACAAGGAGCCCCTTGGGGACAAGGAGACCCTTGGTGACACCAAGACATGGGGACAAGATGACCCTTGGGGACACAGACATGGGGACAAGGAGCCCTTGGGGACATAGAGACATGGGGACAAGGAGCCTTGGGGACATAGAGACATGGGGACAAGGAGACCCTTGGGGACACACAGACATGGGGACAAGGAACCTTGGGGACAAGGAGACCCTTGGGGACACCGAGACATGGGGACAAGGAGCCTTGGGGACACAGATATGGGGACAAGATGACCCTTGGGGACACAGACATGGGGACAAGGAGCCCCTTAGGGACACAGACGTGGGGACACGGAGCTTTGGGGACACACAGACATGAGGACACGGAGCTTTGGGGACACGTCAGCGCGTTGTCACCTTGATGTCCCTGTAGACGACGTCGCGCGAGTGCAGGTACTCGAGGGCCGACACGATCTCGGCGCCGTAGAAACGGGCGCGGTCCTCGGAGAACACGCGCTCCCGGGACAGGTGGAAGAACAGCTGCGGAAACGGGCGGGAAGGGAGCGGGAAGTGAGCGGGAAGGGAGCGGGAAGTGGGGGGGAAGTGAGGGGGAAGTGAGCGGGGAGGGAGAGGGAAGGGAGGGGGAAGGGAGGGGGAAGGGAGGGGGAAGGGAGGGGGAAGGGAGCGGGAAGGGAGGGGGAAGGGGGGGGAAGTGAGCGGGAAGTGGGGGGGAAGGGAGGGGGAAGTGAGCGGGAAGGGAGGGGGAAGGGAGCGGGAAGGGAGCGGGAAGTGGGGGGGAAGTGAGCGTGGAGGGAGCGGGGAAGGGAGGGGGAAGTGGGGGGGAAGTGGGGGGGAAGTGAGGGGGGAGGGAGCGGGAAGGGAGGGGGAAGGGAGGGGGAAGGGAGGGGGAAGGGAGCGGGAAGGGAGCGGGAAGTGGGGGGGAAGTGAGCGGGGAGGGAGCGGGAAGGGAGGGGGAAGTGAGGGGGAAGTGAGGGGGGAAGTGAGGGGGGAGAGAGGGGGAAGGGAGGGGGAAGGGAAGGGGAAGTGAGCGGGAAGGGAGGGGGAAGGGAGCGGGAAGGGAGGGGGAAGGGAGAGGGAAGGGAGGGGGAAGTGAGGGGGAAGGGAGCGGGAAGTGGGGGGGAAGTGAGGGGGAAGGAGGGGGAAGGGAGGGGGAAGGGAGGGGGAAGGGAGGGGGAAGGGAGCGGGAAGGGAGGGGGAAGTGAGGGGGAAGTGAGGGGGGAAGTGACGGGGGAGAAAGGGGGAAGGGAGGGGGAAGGGAGGGGGAAGTGAGCGGGAAGGGAGGGGGAAGGGAGGGGGAAGGGAGGGGGAAGGGAGGGGGAAGGGAGCGAGAGGGGAGGGGGAAGGGAGGGGGAAGGGAGGGGGAAGGGAGGGGGAAGTGAGGGGGAAGGGAGGGGGAAGGGAGCGGGAAGGGAGGGGGAAGGGAGGGGGAAGGGAGCGGGAAGGGAGGGGGGAAGTGAGGGGGGAGAGAGGGGGAAGGGAGGGGGAAGGGAAGGGGAAGTGAGCGGGAAGGGAGGGGGAAGGGAGGGGGAAGGGAGGGGGAAGGGAGAGGGAAGGGAGGGGGAAGTGAGGGGGAAGGGAGCGGGAAGTGGGGGGGAAGTGAGGGGGAAGGGAGCGGGGAGGGAGCGGGAAGTGAGGGGGAAGTGAGGGGGGAGAAAGGGGGAAGGGAGGGGGAAGGGAAGGGGAAGTGAGCGGGAAGGGAGGGGGAAGGGAGCAGGAATGGAGGGGGAAGGGAGGGGGAAGGGAGCGGGAAGGGAGGGGGAAGGGAGGGGGAAGTGAGGGGGGAGAAAGGGGGAAGGGAGGGGGAAGGGAGCGGGAAGGGAGGGGGAAGGGAGGGGGAAGTGAGGGGGAAGGGAGGGGGAAGGGAGGGGGAAGGGAGGGGGGAGAAAGGGGGAAGGGAGGGGGAAGGGAAGGGGAAGTGAGCGGGAAGGGAGGGGGAAGGGAGGGGGAAGGGAGCGGGAGGGGAGGGGGAAGTGAGGGGGAAGGGAGGGGGAAGTGAGGGGGAAGGGAGCGGGAAGTGGGGGGGAAGTGAGGGGGAAGGGAGCGGGGAGGGAGCGGGAAGGGAGAGGGAAGTGAGGGGGAAGTGAGGGGGGAAGTGAGGGGGGAGAGAGGGGGAAGGGAGAGGGAAGGGAAGGGGAAGTGAGCGGGAAGGGAGGGGGAAGGGAGGGGGAAGGGAGGGGGAAGGGAGGGGGAAGAAAGGGGGAAGTGAGGGGGAAGTGAGAGGGAAGGGAGGGGGAAGGGAGCGGGAAGGGAGGGGGAAGGGGGGGGAAGTGAGGGGGAAGTGAAGGGGAAGTGAGCGGGAAGGGAGGGGGAAGTGAGGGGGAAGGGAGCGGGAAGGGAACGGGAAGGGAGGGGGAAGGGAGCGGGAAGGGAGGGGGAAGGGAGGGGAAAGTGAGCGGGAAGTGAGGGGGAAGGGAGGGGGAAGGGAACGGGAAGGGAGGGGGAAGGGAGGGGGAAGGGAGGGGGAAGTGAGCGGGAAGGGAGGGGGAAGGGAGGGGGAAGGGAGCGGGAAGGGAGGGGGAAGTGAGGGGGAAGGGAGCGGGAAGGGAGGGGGAAGGGAGGGGGAAGGGAGGGGGAAGGGAGGGGGAAGTGAGGGGGAAGGGAGCGGGAAGGGAGGGGGAAGGGAGGGGGAAGGGAGGGGGAACGGAGGGGGAAGGGAGCGGGAAGGGAGGGGGAAGTGAGGGGGAAGAGAGCGGGAAGGGAGGGGGAAGGGAGGGGGAAGGGAGCGGGAAGGGAGGGGGAAGTGAGGGGGAAGTGAGCGGGAAGGGAGGGGGAAGGGAGGGGGAAGGGAGCGGGAAGGGAGGGGGAAGTGAGGGGGAAGAGAGCGGGAAGGGAGGGGGAAGGGAGGGGGAAGGGAGGGGGAAGTGAGGGGGAAGGGAGCGGGAAGGGAGGGGGAAGGGAGGGGGAAGGGAGGGGGAAGGGAGGGGGAAGGGAGCGGGAAGGGAGGGGGAAGGGAGGGGGAAGGGAGGGGGAACGGAGGGGGAAGGGAGGGGGAAGTGAGCGGGAAGGGAGGGGGAAGTGAGGGGGAAGGGAGCGGGAAGGGAGGGGGAAGTGAGGGGGAAGGGAGCGGGAAGGGAGGGGGAAGGGAGGGGGAAGGGAGGGGGAAGGGGGGGGAAGTGAGGAGGAAGTGAGGGGGGAAGTGAGTGGGGAGAGAGGGGGAAGGGAAGAGGAAGTGAGCGGGAAGGGAGGGGGAAGGGAGGGGGAAGGGAGGGGGAAGGGAGGGGGAAGGGAGGGGGAAGTGAGCGGGAAGGGAGGGGGAAGGGGGGGAAGTGAGGAGGAAGTGAGGGGGGAAGTGAGGGGGGAGAGAGGGGGGAAGTGAGGGGGAAAGGAAGGGGAAGTGAGCGGGAAGGGAGGGGGAAGTGAGGGGGAAGTGAGGGGGAAGGGAGCGGGAAGGGAGGGGGAAGGGAGGGGGAAGTGAGGGGGAAGGGAGGGGGAAGTGAGGGGGAAGGGAGGGGGAAGGGAGGGGGAAGGGAGGGGGAAGGGGGGGAAGTGAGGGGGAAGTGAGGGGGAAGGGAGGGGGAAGTGAGGGGGAAGGGAGGGGGAAGGGAGGGGGAAGGGAGCGGGAAGGGAGGGGGAAGGGAGGGGGAAGTGAGGGGGAAGGGAGGGGGAAGGGAGGGGGAAGGGGGGGAAGTGAGGGGGAAGTGAGGGGGAAGGGAGGGGGAAGTGAGGGGGAAGGGAGGGGGAAGGGAGGGGGAAGGGAGGGGGAAGGGAGGGGGAAGGGAGGGGGAAGGGAGGGGAAGTGAGGAGGAAGTGAGGGGGGAAGTGAGGGGGAAAGGAAGGGAAAGTGAGCGGGAAGGGAGGGGGAAGTGAGGGGGAAGGGGGGGGAAGTGAGGAGGAAGTGAGGGGGGAAGTGAGGGGGAAAGGAAGGGAAAGTGAGCGGGAAGGGAGGGGGAAGTGAGGGGGAAGTGAGGGGGAAGGGAGCGGGAAGGGAGGGGGAAGGGAGGGGGAAGGGAGGGGGAAGGGAGGGGGAAAGGAGGGGGAAGGGAGGGGGAAGTGAGGGGGAAGTGAGCGGGAAGGGAGGGGGAAGGGAGGGGGAAGGGAGGGGGAAGTGAGGGGGATGTGAGGGGGAAGTGAGCGGGAAGGGAGGGGGAAGGGGGGGGAAGTGAGGGGGAAGTGAGGGGGGAAGTGAGGGGGGAGAGAGGGGGGAAGTGGGGGGGAAGTGAGGGGGAAGGGAAGGGGAAGTGAGCGGGAAGGGAGGGGGAAGTGAGGGGGAAGTGAGGGGGAAGGGAGTGGGAAGGGAACGGGAAGGGAGGGGGAAGGGAGGGGGAAGGGAGGGGGAAGGGAGGGGAAGGGAGCGGGAAGTGAGCGGGAAGGGAGCGGGAAGGGGGGGGAAGTGGGGGGGAAGTGAGGGGGAAGTGAAAAGTAAAAAATTGAAATTTGGGAATTTGGAAAATTGTAAAAAAAATGAAATTTGGGAATTTTGAAATGTGGAAATTTGGGAATTCAGGAATTTTTGAAATTGGGTAATTTGGAAATTCAGAAATCTGGAAATTCAGACATTTGGGAATTTGGAAAAGTTGAAATTTGGAAAATTTGGGAATTTGGATATTTGGAAATTTAGGAATTTGAAATTTTGAAATGTGGTATTTTGAAATGTGGAAATTTTGGGAATTTGGGAATTTGGCAATTTTTGAATTTGGAAATTTGGAAATCTGTGAATTTTGAGATTTTGACATTTAGGTATTTGGATATTTTAGAATTTAGAAATTTGGAAACCTGGGAATTTTGAAATTTGGAAAATTTGAAATTTGGGAAATTGGACAATTTTAAATTTGGAAAAGAGGAATTTTTTAATGATGAAATTCCCAAATTTCAACATTTGGGAACTCGGGAATTTCAAAATTTGGGAACTCGGGAATTTTGCAATCTGGGAATTTAGAAATTTTGCAATTTGGGAATTTAGAAAATTGGAAATTTGGGAATTTTGAAATGTGGAAATTTGGGAATTTTTTTAATTGGGTAATTTGGAAATTCAGAAATCTGGAAATTCAGACATTTGGGAATTCGGAAAAGTTGAAATGTGGAAAATTTGGGAATTTGGATATCTGGGAATTTGAAATTTTGAAACGTGGTATTTTGAAATGTGGAAATTTTGGGAATTTGGGAATTTTGGAATTCAGAAATTTGGGAATTTGGAAATACTGGAATTTGGAAATCTGGGAATTTTGAGATTTTGAAATGTGGATATTTTGGAATTCAGGAATTTAGAAATTTGGAAACCTGGGAATTTTGAAATTTGGAAAATTTGAAATTTGGGAAATTGGACAATTTTAAATTTGGAAAAGAGGAATTTTTTGAATGATGAAATTCCCAAATTTCAACATTTGGGAACTCGGGAATTTCACAATCTGGGAATTTAGAAATTTTGCAATTTGGGAATTTGGAAAGTTGTAAAAAATTGAAATTTGGGATTTTGGAAAATTGTAAAAAAAATTGAAATTTGGGAATTTAGATATTTTGCAATTTGGGAATTTAGAAAATTGGAAATTTGGGAATTTTGAAATGTGGAAATTTGGGAATTTAGGAAGAAATTGGGTAATTTGGAAATTGAGAAATCTGGAAATTCAGACATTTGGGAATTCGGAAAAGTTGAAATGTGGAAAATTTGGGAATTTGGATATTTGGGAATTTGAAATTTTGAAATGTGGTATTTTGAAATGTGGAAATTTTGGGGATTTGGGAATTTTGGAATTCAGAAATTTGGGAATTTGGAAATACTGGAATTTGGAAATCTGGGAATTTTGAGATTTTGAAATTTGGGAATTTGGATATTTTGGAATTTAGGAATTTAGAAATTTGGAAACCTGGGAATTTTGAAATTTGGAAAATTTGAAATTTGGGAAATTGGACAATTTTAAATTTGGAAAAGAGGAATTTTTTGAATGATGAAATTCCCAAATTTCAACATTTGGGAACTCGGGAATTTCACAATCTGGGAATTTAGAAATTTTGCAATTTGGGAATTTGGAAAGTTGTAAAAAATTGAAATTTGGGATTTTGGAAAATTGTAAAAAAATTGAAATTTGGGAATTTAGAAATTTTGCAATTTGGGAATTTAGAAAATTGGAAATTTGGGAATTTTGAAATGTGGAAATTTGGGAATTTTTGAAATTGGGTAATTTGGAAATTGAGAAATCTGGAAATTCAGACATTTGGGAATTCGGAAAAGTTGAAATGTGGAAAATTTGGGAATTTGGATATCTGGGAATTTGAAATTTTGAAACGTGGTATTTTGAAATGTGGAAATTTTGGGGATTTGGGAATTTTGGAATTCAGAAATTTGGGAATTTGGAAATCTGGGAATTTTGAGACTTTGAAATTTGGGAATTTGGATATTTTGGAATTTAGGAATTTAGAAATTTGGAAACCTGGGAATTTTGAAATTTGGAAAATTTGAAATTTGGGAAAATGGACAATTTTAAATTTGGAAAACAAATTGTTTTAATTTTGAAATTTGGGAATTTCAAAATTTGGGAACTCGGGAATTTCAAAATTTGGGAACTCGGGAATTTTGCAATCTGGGAATTTAGAAATTTTGCAATTTGGGAATTTAGAAAATTGGAAATTTGGGAATTTTGAAATGTGGAAATTTGGGAATTTTTGAAATTGGGTAATTTGGAAATTGAGAAATCTGGAAATTCAGACATTTGGGAATTCGGAAAAGTTGAAATGTGGAAAATTTGGGAATTTGGATATTTGGGAATTTGAAATTTTGAAATGTGGTATTTTGAAATGTGGAAATTTTGGGAATTTGGGAATTTGGCAATTTTTGAATTTGGAAATTTGGAAATATGTCAATTTTGAGATTTTGAAATTTAGGTATTTGGATATTTTAGAATTTAGAAATTTGGAAACCTGGGAATTTTGAAATTTGGAAAATTTGAAATTTGGGAAATTGGACAATTTTAAATTTGGAAAAGAGGAATTTTTTGAATGATGAAATTCCCAAATTTCAAAATTTGGGAACTCGGGAATTTCAAAATTTGGGAACTCGGGAATTTCAAAATTTGGGAACTCGGGAATTTTGCAATCTGGGAATTTAGAAATTTTGCAATTTGGGAATTTAGAAAATTGGAAATTTGGGAATTTTGAAATGTGGAAATTTGGGAATTTAGGAAGAAATTGGGTAATTTGGAAATTGAGAAATCTGGAAATTCAGACATTTGGGAATTCGGAAAAGTTGAAATGTGGAAAATTTGGGAATTTGGATATTTGGAAATTTAGGAATTTGAAATTTTGAAATGTGGAAATTTTGGGAATTTGGCAATTTTTGAATTTGGAAATTTGGAAATCTGTGAATTTTGAGATTTTGAAATTTAGGTATTTGGATATTTTAGAATTTAGAAATTTGGAAACCTGGGAATTTTGAAATTTGGAAAATTTGAAATTTGGAAAATTGGACAATTTTAAATTTGGAAAAGAGGAATTTTTTGAATGTTGAAATTCCCAAATTTCAACATTTGGGAACTCGGGAATTTCACAATCTGGGAATTTAGAAATTTTGCAATTTGGGAATTTGGAAAATTGGAAAAAATTGAAATTTGGGAATTTTGAAATGTGGAAATTTGGGAATTTTGAAATGTGGAAATTTGGGAAATTAGGAATTTTTGAAATTGGGTAATTTGGAAATTGAGAAATCTGGAAATTCAGACATTTGGGAATTCGGAAAAGTTGAAATGTGGAAAATTTGGGAATTTGGATATTTGGGAATTTGAAATTTTGAAATGTGGTATTTTGAAATGTGGAAATTTTGGGGATTTGGGAATTTGGCAATTTTTGAATTTGGAAATTTGGAAATCTGTGAATTTTGAGATTTTGAAATTTAGGTATTTGGATATTTTAGAATTTAGAAATTTGGAAACCTGGGAATTTTGAAATTTGGAAAATTTGAAATTTGGGAAATTGGACAATTTTAAATTTGGAAAACAGAAATTTTTTGAGTGTTGAAATTTGGCAATTTCAACATTTGGGAACTCGGGAATTTCACAATCTGGGAATTTAGAAATTTTGCAATTTGGGAATTTGGAAAATTGGAAAAAATTGAAATTTGGGAATTTTGAAATGTGGAAATTTGGGAATTTTGAAATGTGGAAATTTGGGAAAATAGGAATTTTTGAAATTGGGTAATTTGGAAATTGAGAAATCTGGAAATTCAGACATTTGGGAATTCGGAAAAGTTGAAATGTGGAAAATTGGGGAATTTGGATATTTGGGAATTTGGGGATTTGGATATTTGGGGATGTTGGAAGGCGCGCGCACCTCGCCGCCGTTGGCGTACTCCATCACAAAGCAGAGCCGGTCGTTGGTCTGAAAAGCGTATTTTAGGGCCTGCAAAAAGGGGAAAAAAGGCGAATTTTGGTGAAAATTGGGCTGGAAAACATCATCTATATCATATATATATGATATATACAGCCATAGCGCCCTGAGAATGGCTGATGTGGGAAGCTAAGCAGGGTCGGGCCCGGTCAGGACTTGGATGGGAGACCTTGTGGCCAGGAAGCCAATGGGACCGGGGGGGGATTAGAAGGGGGTGGTCAGTAGGTCAGAGAGGTTCTCCTGCCCCTTATATATATATATTGATATTTCTATAATATATATACAGTCATAACACCCTGAGAATGGCTGATGTGGGAAGCTAAGCAGGGTCGGGCCCGGTCAGTGCTTGGATGGGAGACCTTGTGGCCAGGAAGCCAATGGGACCTGGGGGGATTAGAAGGGGGTGGTCAGCAGGTCAGAGAGGTTCTCCTGCCCCTCTACTCTGCCCTTGAAAAGGGGTTTAGTTCGGATACTATCAGGATATACTTGGGGACCATATATATATATAATATATACAGCCATAGCACCCTGAGAATGGCTGATCTGGGAAGCTAAGCAGGGTCGGGCCCGGTCAGTACTTGGATGGGAGACCAGCTGGGAATAGCGGGTGCTGTGGGCTGAGCCAGCACTGGGCCCTTGTGGCCAGGAAGCCAATGGGACCTGGGGGGGATTAGAAGGGGGTGGTCAGCAGGTCAGAGAGGTTCTCCTGCCGCTCACATATATATATATATTGATATCTCTATAATATCTACAGCCATAGCATCCTGAGAATGGCTGACTGGGAAGCTAAGCAGGGTCGGGCTTGGTCAGCACTTGGATGGGAGACCTTGTGGGTGGGAAGCCAATGGGACCTGGGGGGGTTAGAAGGGGGTGGTCAGCAGGTCAGAGAGGTTCTCCTGCCCCTTATATATATATATTGATATTTCTATAATTATATATACACCCATAGCACCCTGAGAATGGCTGATCTGGGAAGCTAAGCAGGGTCGGGCCCGGTCAGCACTTGGATGGGAGACCTTGTGGCCAGGAAGCCAATGGGACCTGGGGGGGATTAGAAGGGGGTGGTCAGTAGGTCAGAGAGGTTCTCCTGTCCTTCACATCTATATATATATATATCTCTATAATATATACAGCCGTAGCACCCTGAGAATGGCTGATGTGGGAAGCTAAGCAGGGTCGGCCCCGGTCAGCACTTGGATGGGAGACCCCGTGGCCCCACTGGCCCACGGGGGTGGCGGGTGACGTACGGTCAGGAAGGGGTGGCGCGTGTTCTGCAGCACGCGGCTCTCGGTCACCGTATGCGCCACCTCGTCCTGCGAAAGGGAGCGAAAAAGGGTTGAGCCCGACCTAAATTATTTAATCCCAACTCAAATTATTTAATCCCAACTCAAATTATTTAATCCCAACTCCAATTATTTAATCCCAACCCAAATTATTTGATCCCAACCCAAATTATTTTGATCTCAACCCAAATTATTTTGATCCCAGCCCCAATTATTTGATCGCAGCCCCAATTATTTGATCCCAACCCCAATTATTTAATCCCAACCCCAATTATTTAATCCCAGCCCCAATTATTTTAATCCCAACCCCAATTATTTAATCCCAGCCCCAATTATTTAATCCTGACCCAAATTATTTAATCCCAACCCAAATTATTTCAATCCCACCCCAATTATTTGATCCCAAGCCCCAATTATTTTGATCGCAGCCCCAATTATTTAATCCCAGACCCAATTATTTAATCCCAGCCCCAATTATTTTGATCCCAGCCCCAATTATTTAATCCCAGACCCAAATTATTTTGATCCCAACCCAAATTATTTGATCCCAACCCAAATTATTTTGATCCCGGCCCCAATTATTTAATCCCAGCCCCAATTATTTAATCCCAGCCCAAATTATTTAATCCCAGCCCCAATTATTTAATCCTGACCCAAATTATTTAATCCCAACCCAAATTATTTTGATTCCAACCCAAATTATTTTGATCCCAGCCCCAATTATTTGATCTCCACCCAAATTATTTAATCCCAACCCCAATTATTTAATACCACCCCAATTATTCGATCCCACCCCAAATTATTTAATCCCGACCCGAATTATTTAATCCCAACCCAAATTATTTGGATCTCAACCCAAATGATGTAATCTCAACCCAAATTATAATCCCAACCCCAATTATTCGATGCCATTCCCAAACTATTTGATCCCAACCTAAATAATTTGATCCTGACCCAAACTATTCAATCCCCACCCAAATTATTTAATCTCAACCCAAATTATTTCAATCCCACCCCAATTATTTTGATCCCAGCCCCAATTATTTGATCCCGGCCCCAATTATTTAATCCCAACCCTAATTATTTAATCCCAGCCCCAATTATTTTGATCCCAGCCCCAATTATTTTGATCCCAGCCCCAATTATTTTGATCCCAGCCCCAAATTATTTTGATCCCAACCCAAATTATTTGATCCCAACCCAAATTATTTTGATCCCGGCCCCAATTATTTAATCACAGCCCCAATTATTTAATCCCAGCCCCAATTATTTAATCCTGACCCAAATTATTTAATCCCGACCCAAATTATTCTGATTCCAACCCAAATTATTTTGATCCCAGCCCCAATTATTTGATCTCCACCCAAATTAGTTTGATCCAAACCCCAATTATTTAATCCCACCCCAATTATTCGATCCCATCCCAAATTATTTAATCCCGACCCAAATTATTTAATCCCGACCCGAATTATTTAATCCCAACCCAAATTATTTGGATCTCAACCCAAATGATGTAATCTCAACCCAAATTATAATCCCAACCCCAATTATTCGATCCCATTCCAAAACTATTTGATCCCAACCTAAATTATTTGATCCCGACCCAAATTATTTGGTTACAACCAAATTATTTTGATTCCAACCTAATTATTTGATCCCAACCAAAATTATTTGACTCCAGCCCAAATTATTTAATCCTGACCCAAATTATTTAATCCCAACCCAAATTATTTTGATTCCAGCCCAAATTATTTAATCCCAACCCAAATTATTTTGATCCCAACCCAAATTATTTGATCCCAGCCCCAAATTATTTTGATCCCAACCCAAATTATTTGATTCCAGCCCAAATTATTTGATCCCAACCCAAATTATTTTGATCCCGGCCCCAATTATTTAATCCCAGCCCCAATTATTTAATCCTGACCCAAATTATTTAATCCCAACCCAAATTATTTTGATCCAAACCCCAATTATTTAATCCCACCCCAATTATTCGATCCCACCCCAAATTATTTAATCCCGACCCGAATTATTTAATCCCAACCCAAATTATTTGGATCTCAACCCAAATGATGTAATCTCAACCCAAATTATAATCCCAACCCCAATTATTCGATCCCATTCCCAAACTATTTGATCCCAACCTAAATTATTTGATCCTGACCCAAACTATTCAATCCCCACCCAAATTATTTAATCTCAACCCCAATTATTTCAATCCCACCCCAATTATTTGATCCCAGCCCCAATTATTTTGATCCCAGCCCCAATTATTTTGATCCCGGCCCCAATTATTTGATCCCAGCCCCAATTATTTAATCCCAACCCCAATTATTTTGATCCCAACCCAAATTATTTGATCCCAACCCAAATTATTTTGATCCCGGCCCCAATTATTTGATCCCGGCCCCAATTATTTAATCCCAGCCCCAATTATTTGACCCCAAGCCCCAATTATTTAATCCCAGCCCCAATTATTTAATCCTGACCCAAATTATTTAATCCCGACACAAATTATTTGATCTCAACCCAAATTATAATTCCAACCCCAATTATTCAATCCCGTTCCCAAATTACTTGATCCCAACCTAAATTCTTTGATCCCGACCCAAATTATTGGATCCCAACCTGAATTATTTTGATCCCAACACAAAGTATTTAATCTCGACCCAAATGATTTGATTCCAACTCCAATTATCTCAACCCAAATTAATCCCCACCTAAATTATTTAATCCCAGCCCAAATTATTTGATCCCGACCCAAATTATTTAATCCCAACCCGAATTATTTAATCCCAACCCAAACTATTTAATCCTGACCTGAATTATTTAATCCCAACCCAAACTATTTAATCCCACTCCCGTGATCCGATCCCAGCCCAGTGATTGGCTCCCAGCCCAGTGATCCAATCCCAGCCCAATGACCCAATCCCAGCGCACTGATCGGCTCCCGCCCCCGTGATTGGCTCCTGCCCCCATGATCCGATCCCACCCCAATGATCCAATCCCAGCCCGTGATTGGCTCCCACCCCCGTGATCCGATCCCAGCCCAGTGATTGGCTCCCAGCCCAGTGGTCCAATCCCACCCAATGACCCAATCCCAGCGCACTGATCGGATCCCACCCCCGTGATTGGCTCCCACCCCCGTGATCCGATCCCAGCCTGTGATTGGCTCCCGCCCCCGTGATCCGATCCCAGCCCAGTGATTGGTTCCCAGCCCAGTGATCCGATCCCAGCCCAGTGATTGGCTTCCACCCCAGTGATCCGATCCCACCCCAATGATCCGATCCCAGCCCAGTGATTGGCTCCCACCCCCGGAATCTGATCCCAGCCTGTGATTGGCTCCCACCCCTGTGATCCAATCCCAGCCCAATGACCCAATCCCAGCGCACTGATCGTCTCCCACCCCTGTGATTGGCTCCCACCCCCGTGATCCAATCCCACCCAATGACCCAATCCCAGCCCGTGATTGGCTCCCGCCCCCGTGATTCGATCCCAGCCCAGTGATTGGCTCCCGCCCCCGTGATCCAATCCCAGCCCAATGACCCAATCCCAGCGCACTGATCGGATCCCACCCCCGTGATCCGATCCCACCCCCGTGATCCGATCCCAGCCTGTGATTGGCTCCCGCCCCCGTGATCCGATCCCACCCCCGTGATCCGATCCCAGCCTGTGATTGGCTCCCGCCCCCGTGATCCGATCCCAGCCCAGTGATTGGCTCCCAGCCCAGTGATCCAATCCCACCCAATGACCCAATCCCAGCGCACTGATCGTCTCCCACCCCCGTGATTGGCTCCCACCCCCGGGATCCGATCCCAGCCCAGTGATTGGCTCCCAGCTCAGTGATCCAATCCCAGCCCAATGACCCAATCCCAGCGCACTGATTGGCTCCCACCCCCGTGATTGGCTCCCGCCCCCGTGATCCGATCCCACCCTAATGATCCGATCCCAGCCTGTGATTGGCTCCCGCCCCCGTGATCCGATCCCAGCCCAGTGATTGGCTCCCAGCCCAGTGATCCGATCCCAGCCCAGTGATTGGCTCCCACCCCCGTGATCCAATCCCAGCCCAATGACCCAATCCCAGCGCACTGATCGGCTCCCACCCCCCGTGATCCGATCCCAGCCCAGTGATTGGCTCCCACCCCAGTGATTCCATCCCAGCCCAGTGATTGGCTCCCACCCCAATGATCTGCTCCCACTCCCGTGATCCGATCCCAGCCCAGTGATTGGCTCCCAGCTCAGTGATCCAATCCCAGCCCAATGACCCAATCCTAGCGCACTGATCGGCTCCCACCCCCGTGATCCAATCCCAGCCCAATGACCCAATCCCAGCGCACTGATCGTCTCCCGCCCCCGTGATTGGCTCCCAGCCCAGTGACCCGATCCCAGCGCCCTGATTGGCCACCTTGGCGATGATGACGTCCTTGCGCAGGATCTTCATGGCGTAGTAGGCGCCGCTGGCCTTCTCGCGCACCAGGATCACCTTCCCGAACGTGCCCTTGCCCAGCAGCTTCAGGTAGTCGAAGTCGCCCATGGTCTGGGGGGACACGGGACACGGGGGCTCTGAGCGCTGGGGACAAGGGGCTTGGGGACATGGGACACAGAGATATGGGGACATGGGGACATGGGGACGTGGGGACAAGGAGATATGGGGACATGGGACATGGGGACATGGGACATGGGGACACAGGACATGGAGCCACGGAGACATGGGGACGTGGGGACAAGGAGATATGGGGACATGGGACGTGGGGACACGGAGACATGGGGACATGGGGACAAGGAGATATGGGGACATGGGACATGGGGACATGGGGACATGGGGACACGGAGACATGGGGACGTGGGGACACGGAGATATGGGGACATGGGACATGGGGACATGGGGACATGGGGATGTGGGGACAAGGAGATATGGGGACATGGGACACAGAGACATGGGACATGGGGACACAGAGATATGGGGACACGGAGATACAGGGACATGGGGACATGGGGACATGGGGACATGGGACATGGGGACATGGGACATGGGGACAAGGAGATTCGGGGACATGGGGACACGGAGATATGGGGACATGGGACATGGAGACATGGACATGGGGACACGGAGATACGGGGACATGGGACATGGGGACATGGGGACACAGAGATATGGGGACATGGGACATGGGGACATGGGACATGGACACAGACATGGGGACACAGAGATATGGGGACAAGGAGGCTTGGGGACGTGGGGACACGGAGATATGGGGACATGGGACACAGAGACATGGGGACGTGGGGACAAGGAGATATGGGGACATGGGACATGGGGACATGGGGACACGGAGATATGGGGACATGGGACATGGGGACATGGGGACAAGGAGATATGGGGACATGGGGACATGGGGACAAGGAGATATGGGGACATGGGACATGGGGACATGGGACATGGGGACAAGGAGATATGGGGACATGGGACATGGAGACATGGGACATGGGGACAAGGAGATATGGGGACATGGGACATGGGGACATGGGACATGGGGACAAGGAGATATGGGGACATGGGACACAGAGACATGGGCCATGGGGACACAGAGATATGGGGACACGGAGATACAGGGACATGGGGACATGGGGACATGGAGATACAGGGACATGGGACATGGGGACATGGGACATGGGGACAAGGAGATATGGGGACATGGGACATGGGGACATGGGGACAAGGAGATATGGGGACATGGGACATGGGGACATGGGGACATGGGACATGGACACAGACATGGGGACACAGAGATATGGGGACAAGGAGGCTTGGGGACATGGGGACACGGAGATATGGGGACATGGGACACAGAGACATGGGGACGTGGGGACAAGGAGATATGGGGACATGGGACGTGGGGACATGGGACATGGGGACATGGGGACATGGGACATGGGGACACGGAGATATGGGGACATGGGACATGGGGACATGGGACGTGGGGACACGGAGACATGGGGACGTGGGGACAAGGAGATATGGGGACATGGGGACACGGAGATATGGGGACATGGGACATGGGGACATGGGACACAGAGATATGGGGACACGGAGATACGGGGACATGGGGACATGGAGATATGGGGACATGGGACATGGGGACATGGGACATGGGGACAAGGAGATATGGGGACATGGGACATGGGGACATGGGACATGGGGACAAGGAGATATGGGGACATGGGACATGGGGACATGGGACATGGGGACAAGGAGATATGGGGACATGGGACATGGGGACATGGGGACAAGGAGATATGGGGACATGGGACACAGAGACATGGGCCATGGGGACACAGAGATATGGGGACACGGAGATACAGGGACATGGGGACATGGGGACATGGAGATATGGGGACATGGGACACAGAGACATGGGACATGGGGACACGGAGATATGGGGACACAGAGATATGGGGACACAGAGATGGGGAGAAGGAGATATGGGGACAAGGAGACATGGGGACATGGGACATGGGGACAAAGAGATTTGGGGACAAGGAGGCCCTTGGGGACACACACATGGGGACACGACATGGGGACACAGAGACTTGGGGACACAGAGATTTGGGGACATGGGACATGGGGACACACAGACATGGGGACAAGGAGACCCTTGGGGACAAAGACATGGGGA
Organism: Columba guinea; assembly: GCA_032206185.1. Taxonomy (NCBI): domain Eukaryota; kingdom Metazoa; phylum Chordata; class Aves; order Columbiformes; family Columbidae; genus Columba; species Columba guinea. Next base: position 12,339 of record JAVLUU010001087.1, on the reverse strand, counting down.
CAGGATGTCCCTTAGGGACACACAGACATGGGGACAAGGAGACATGGGGACAAGATGACCCTTGGGGACACAGACACGGGGACAAGGAGCTTTGGTGACACACAGACATGGGGACACACAGACATGGGGACACACAGACATGGGACACATAGACATGGGGACACAGAGATGTGGGGACACAGAGATGGTGACACAAAGATGGGGACAAGGAGACTTGGGGACATGGGGACAAAGAGATTTGGGGACATGGGGACACACACATGGGGACAATGAGACCCTTGGGGCCAAGGAGACCTTTGGGGACAAAGACATGGGGACACCGACATGGGGACAAGGAGCCCTTGGGGACACAGAGACATGAGGACAAGGAGACCCTTGGGGACACAGACATGGGGACAAGGAGACCCTTGGGGACACAGACATGGGGACAAGGAGACATGGGGACACACAGACATGGGGACACCAGGACATGGGGACACCAGGACATTGGGACAAGATGACCCTTGGGGACACAGACATGGGGACACGGAGCTTTGGGGACATGGGACATGGGGACAAAGAGACCCTTGGGGACACACAGACATGGGGACACTCAGACATGGGGACAAGGAGCCCTGGGGACATGGGACATTGGGACATGGACATGGGGACAAGGGACATAGACATGGGGACACAGAGATAGGGGGACATGGGACATGGGGACACGGAGATAGGGGGACACAGAGACTCTTGGGGACACAGACATGGGGACACACAGACACGGGGACAAGATGACCCTTAGGGACACAGACATGGGGACAAGGAGCATTGGGGACATGGGGACAAAGAGACCCTTGGGGACACACAGACATGGGGACACTCAGACATGGGGACAAGGAGCCTTGGGGACATGGGACATTGGGACATGGACATGGGGACAAGGGACATAGACATGGGGACACAGAGATAGGGGGACACGGAGATCCTTGGGGACACAGACATGGGGACACAGAGACATGGGGACAAGGAGCTTTGGGGACATGGGACACGGGGACAAGGTGACCCTTGGGGACACAGACATGGGGACACCAAGACATGGGGACACAGAGACATGGGGACACACAGACATGGGGACACCAGGACATGGGGACAAGGAGCCTTGGGGACACCAGGACATGGGGACACCAGGACATGGGGACACAGAGACATGGGGACACCAAGACATGGGGACACCAGGACATGGGGACACCAAGACATGGGGACACCAAGACATGGGGACACCAGGACATGGGGACATCAGGACATGGGGACAAGGAGCCTCGGGGACACAGACATGGGGACACCAGGACATGGGGACACCAGGACATGGGGACACACAGACATGGGGACACCAGAACATGGGGACAAGGAGCCCTTGGGGACACCAGGACATGGGGACACCAAGACATGGGGACAAGGAGCCCTTGGGGACACCAAGACATGGGGACACACGGACATGGGGACACACAGACATGGGGACACCAGGACATGGGGACACACAGACATGGGAACACCAGGACATGGGGACACACAGACATGGGGACACACAGACATGGGGACACACAGACATGGGGACACCAGGACATGGAGACACCAGGACATGGGGACACAGAGACATGGGGACACCAGGACATGGGGACAAGGAGCCCTTGGGGACACCAGGACATGGGGACACCAGGACATGGGGACATCAGGACATGGAGACACCAGGACATGGGGACACAGAGACATGGGAACACCAGGACATGGGGACACCAGGACATGGGGGCACCAGGACATGGGGACACCAGGACATGGGGCCACTCACGGCCTTGGGGCGGCTCCGGGCGGCGGCCGCGTCGGCGTCCTCGGTGTCACCGGGGGACCCGGCCCGGGGCGCCCCAGGCTCCGCCCCCTCCTTCAGCCTGCTGGCCACCGATTGGATGGCGCCGATCCACTCCTCCCTGCCAATGGGAAGGCGGGAAGGGGCGCCAACGGCCAATGAGAGCCGTGCTCCGGGATCAGTGGGAACCCGACCAATTGCGACGGGGTTTAAAGAATTTGGGCGGGAATTGGAAAATTTGGGCGGGAATTGGAACATTTGGGCGGGAATTGGAACATTTGGGCGGGAACTGGAAAATTTGGGCGGGAACTGGAAAATTTGGGCGGGAATTGGAAAATTTGGGCGGGAATTGGAAATTTGGGCGGGAATGGAAAATTTGGGCGGGAATTGGAAAATTTGGGCGGGAATTGGAAAATTTGGGCGGGAACTGGAAAATTTGGGCGGGAATTGGAAAATTTGGGCGGGAATTGGAAAATTTGGGCGGGAATTGGAAAATTTGGGCGGGAATTGGAAAATTTGGGCGGGAATTGGAAATTTGGGCGGGAATTGGAAAATTTGGGCGGGAATTGGAAAATTTGGGCGGGAATTGGAAAATTTGGGCGGGAACTGGAAAATTTGGGCGGGAACTGGAAAATTTGGGCGGGAATTGGAAAATTTGGGCGGGAACTGGAAAATTTGGGCGGGAACTGGAAAATTTGGGCGGGAATTGGAACATTTGGGCGGGAATTGGAACATTTGGGCGGGAATTGGAACATTTGGGCGGGAATTGGAAAATTTGGGCGGGAACTGGAAAATTTGGGCGGGAATTGAAAATTTGGGTGGGAACTGGAAAATTTGGGCGGGAATTGGAAAATTTGGGTGGGAACTGGAAAATTTGGGCGGGAATTGGAAAATTTGGGCGGGAATTGGAAAATTTGGGCGGGAAATGGAAAATTTGGGCGGGAATTGGAAAATTTGGGCGGGAATTGGAACATTTGGGCGGGAATTGGAACATTTGGGCGGGAATTGGGAAATTTGGGCGGGAATTGGAACATTTGGGCGGGAACTGGAAAATTTGGGCGGGAACTGGAAAATTTGGGCGGGAATTGGAAAATTTGGGCGGGAATTGAAACATTTGGGCGGGAATTGAAAATTTGGGCGGGAATTGGAAAATTTGGGCGGGAACTGGAAAATTTGGGCGGGAATTGAAAATTTGGGCGGGAATTGGAAAATTTGGGCGGGAATTGGAAAATTTGGGCGGGAATTGGAAAATTTGGGCGGGAATTGGAAAATTTGGGCGGGAATTGAAACATTTGGGCGGGAATTGAAAATTTGGGCGGGAATTGGAAAATTTGGGCGGGAATTGAAAATTTGGGCGGGAATTGGAAAATTTGGGCGGGAATTGGAAAATTTGGGCGGGAATTGGAAAATTTGGGCGGGAAATGGAAAATTTGGGCGGGAATTGGAAAATTTGGGCGGGAATTGGAACATTTGGGCGGGAATTGGAACATTTGGGCGGGAATTGGGAAATTTGGGCGGGAATTGGAACATTTGGGCGGGAACTGGAAAATTTGGGCGGGAACTGGAAAATTTGGGCGGGAATTGGAAAATTTGGGCGGGAATTGGAAAATTTGGGCGGGAATTGGAAAATTTGGGCGGGAATTGAAACATTTGGGCGGGAATTGGAAAAATTTCAACATTAATTTTAAGAATTTGAAATCAATTAATTAATTAATTAATTAATTTGAAATTAATGTTGAAATTTTTCAAATTCAGTCAAAATTTTTCAATTTTTCAATTTCGTGTCAAAATTTCTAAAATTCCCGTTGAAATCTGTAAAATGTTGAAATTTTTCAATTTCACACCAAAATTTTTCAGTTCCTGTCAAATTGTTCAAATTCCCTTTGAAATGTTTCAAATTCCCGTCAAAATTTTTACAAATTCACGTCAAAATTTCTAAAATTGCAGTTGAATTTTTTTTAAAATGTTGAAAATTTTAAAGTTCCCATTAAAATTCTTCAATTCCCGCCCAAAATGTTCAAATTCACGGCAAAATTTCTAAAATTCCTCTTGAAATTTGTAAAATTAATGTTGAAATTTTTCAAATTCCCATCAAAATTTTCCAAATCCTGTTGAAACTTTGAAAATTTTCACAAAAATTTTCGAAATCTGTCAAAATTTTTTCAATTTCACGTCAAAATTTTGGAAATTCCGGTTGAAATTCTAAAATTCTCACTAAAATTTTTCAAATCCCCGTCAAAATTTTTCAATTTCACGTCAAAATTTCTAAAAAATGGGATTTTGGGATGTTTTGGGTGGATTTCGGGACATTTTGGGTGGATTTTGGGCGGTTTTGGGTGGATTTTGGGTGGTTTTGGGTGGATTTCGGGACATTTTGGGCCCATTTCAGGATGTTTTGGGCCCATTTTGGGACATTTTGGGTGGATTTGGGGACATTTTGGGCCCATTTCAGGATGTTTTGGGTGGATTTGGGACATTTTGGGTGAATTTGGGGATGTTTTGAGCCCATTTCAGGATGTTTTGGGTGGATTTGGGGACATTTTGGGTGGATTTTTGGCAGTTTTGGGTGAATTTTGGGCGGTTTTGGGTGAATGTGGGGCCGTTTTGGGTGGATTTTGGGCCGTTTTGGGTGAATTTGGGGCCGTTTTGGGTGGATTTGGGGCGGTTTTGGGTGAATTTGGGGCGGCTTTGGGTGAATTTTGGGCTGTTTTGGGTGAATTTTGGGCGGTTTTGGGTGAATTTGGGGCCATTTTGGGTGAATTTTGGGCCGTTTTGGGTGGATTTTGGGCGGTTTTGGGTGAATTTGGGGACGTTTTGGGTGGATTTGGGGACATTTTGGGCCCATTTCAGGCGGTTTTGGGTGGATTTGGGGCCATTTTGGGTGAATTTTGGGCCGTTTTGGGGGAATTTGGGGCGGTTTTGGGTGGATTTTGGGCAGTTTTGGGTGGATTTGGGGCCATTTTGGGTGGATTCGGGGACGTTTTGAGCCCATTTCAGGCGGTTTTGGGTGGATTTGGGGATGTTTTGCGTGAATTTTGGGCGGTTTTGGGTGAATTAATTTTGGGCGGTTTTGGGTGAATTTTGGGCCATTTTGGGTGGATTTGGGGCGGTTTTGGGTGGATCTGGGGACATTTTGGGTGGATTTGGGCAGTTTTGGGTGAATTTTGGGCGGATTTGGGTGGATTTGGGGACGATTTGGGTGGATTTTGGGAGGTTTTGTCTGAATTTGGGGCCGTTTTGGGTGGATTTTGGGCAGTTTTGGGTGGATTTGGGGACGTTTTGAGCCCATTTCAGGTGGTTTTGGGTGGATTTGGGGACATTTTGGGTGGATTTTGGGCCGTTTTGGGTGAATTTGGGGCCATTTTGGGTGAATTTGGGGCCGTTTTGGGTGAATTTTGGGCCGTTCTGGGTGAATTTGGGGCCGTTTTGGGTGAATTTGGGGACATTTTGGGTGGATCTGGGTCTGTTTTGGGTGAATTTTGGGCCGTTTTGGGTGGATTTTGGGCCGTTTTGGGTGAATTTGGGGCCATTTTGGGTGAATTTGGGGCCATTTTGGGTGAATTTTGGGCCGTTTTGGGTGGATTTTGGGCTGTTTTGGGTGGATTTTGGGCTGTTTTGGGTGAATCTTGGGCCATTTTGGGTGAATTTGGGGCCATTTTGGGTGAATTTTGTGCCGTTTTGGGTGGATTTGGGGCCATTTTGGGTGAATTTTGGGCCGTTTTGGGTGGATTTTGGGCTGTTTTGGGTGGATTTTGGGCTGTTTTGGGTGAATCTTGGGCCATTTTGGGTGAATTTGGGGCCATTTTGGGTGAATTTTGTGCCGTTTTGGGTGAATTTGGGGCCGTTTTGGGTGAATTTTGGGCTGTTTTGGGTGGATTTGGGGCCGTTTTGGGTGAATTTGGGGCCATTTTGGGTGGATTTGGGGCCGTTTTGGGTGAATTTGGGGCCATTTTGGGTGGATTTGGGGCGGTTTTGGGTGGATTTGGGGCCATTTTGGGTGAATTTGGGGCCATTTTGGGTGAATTTGGGGCCGTTTTGGGTGAATTTGGGGCCATTTTGGGTGAATTTTGGGCGGTTTTGGGTGAATTTTGGGCTGTTTTGGGTGGATCTGGGGCCATTTTGGGTGAATTTTGGGCCGTTTTGGGTGAATTTTGGGCGGTTTTGGGTGAATTTGGGGCCATTTTGGGTGAATTTGGGGCGGTTTTGGGTGAATTTTGGGCAGTTTTGGGTGGATTTGGGGCGGTTTTGGGTGAATTTTAGGTGGTTTTGGGTGAATTTTGGGCTGTTTTGGGTGAATTTGGGGCCATTTTGGGTGAATTTTGGGCCGTTTTGGGTGGATTTGGGGCCGTTTTGGGTGAATTTTGGGCCGTTTTGGGTGGATTTGGGGCCGTTTTGGGTGAATTTTGGGCCGTTTTGGGTGGATTTGGGGCTGTTTTGGGTGAATTTTGGGCGGTTTTGGGTGAATTTTGGGCCGTTTTGGGTGAATTTGGGGCCGTTTTGGGTGGATCTGGGGCCGTTTTGGGTGGATTTGGGGAGGTTCTGGGTGGATTTGGGGACATTTTTGGTGGATTTGGGGACATTTTGGGCCCATTTAGGGAGATTTTGGGTGGATTTGGGGACGTTTTTCGGTGGATTTGGGGCGGATTTGGTTGGATTTGGGGACATTTTGGGACCATTTCAGGCGGTTTTGGCCCCATTTTGGGTGGATTTGGGGACATTTTTGGACCACTTGGGGAGGTTTTGGGTGGAATTTGGGACATTTTGGGTGGATCTGGGGCCGTTTTGGGTGAATTTGGGGCGGTTTTGGGTGAATTTTGGGCGGTTTTGGGTGAATTTGGAGACGTTTTGGGTGGATTTGGGGACATTTTGGGCCCATTTTGGGCGGTTTTGGGTGGATTTGGGGACGATTTGGGTGAATTTGGGGCCGTTTTGGGTGAATTTGGGGCCATTTTGGGTGAATTTGGGGCCATTTTGGGTGAATTTGGGGCCATTTTGGGTGAATTTGGGGCGGTTTTGGGTGAATTTTGGGCCGTTTTGGGTGGATTTGGGGCCGTTTTGGGTGGATTTTGGGCGGTTTTGGGTGAATTTGGGGACGTTTTGGGTGGATTTGGGGACATTTTGGGCCCATTTCTGGCAGTTTTGGGTGAATTTTAGGCGGTTTTGGGTGGATTTGGGGCCATTTTGGGTGAATTTTGGGCCGTTTTGGGGGAATTTGGGGCGGTTTTGGGTGGATTTTGGGCAGTTTTGGGTGGATTTGGGGCCATTTTGGGTGGATCTGGGGCCATTTTGGGTGGATTCGGGGACGTTTTGAGCCCATTTCAGGCGGTTTTGGGTGGATTTGGGGATGTTTTGCGTGAATTTTGGGCGGTTTTGGGTGAATTTTGGGCGGTTTTGGGTGAATTAATTTGGGGCGGTTTTGGGTGAATTTGGGGCCATTTTGGGTGAATTTGGGGCGGTTTTGGGTGAATTTGGGGCCATTTTGGGTGAATTTTGGGCCGTTTTGGGTGAATTTGGGGCCGTTTTGGGTGAATTTTGGGCCATTTTGGGTGGATTTGGGGCGGTTTTGGGTGGATCTGGGGACATTTTGGGTGGATTTGGGCAGTTTTGGGTGAATTTTGGGCGGTTTTGGGTGGATTTGGGGACGATTTGGGTGGATTTTGGGAGGTTTTGTCTGAATTTGGGGCCGTTTTGGGTGGATTTTGGGCAGTTTTGGGTGGATTTGGCGACGTTTTGAGCCCATTTCAGGCGGTTTTGGGTGAATTTGGGGCCATTTTGGGTGAATTTGGGGCCGTTTTGGGTGAATTTTGGGCCGTTCTGGGTGAATTTGGGGCCGTTTTGGGTGAATTTGGGGACATTTTGGGTGGATCTGGGTCTGTTTTGTGTGAATTTTGGGCCATTTTGGGTGAATTTGGGGCCGTTTTGGGTGAATTTGGGGCCGTTTTGGGTGAATTTTGGGCGGTTTTGGGTGAATTTGGGGCCGTTTTGGGTGAATTTTGGGCCGTTTTGGGTGAATTTTGGGCGGTTTTGGGTGGATTTGGGGCCGTTTTGGGTGGATTTTGGGCCGGTTTTGGGTGAATTTGGGGACATTTGGGTGGATCTGGGGCTGTTTTGGGTGAATTTTGGGCCGTTTTGGGTGAATTTTGGGCAGTTTTGGGTGGATTTTGGGCCGCTTTGGGTGGATTTTGGGCCGTTTTGGGTGAATTTGGGGCCGTTTTGGGTGAATTTTGGGCCGTTTTGGGTGGATTTTGGGCCGTTTTGGGTGGATTTGGGGCGGTTTTGGGTGAATTTGGGGCCGTTTTGGGTGAATTTTGGGCCCCATTTTGGGTGGATTTGGGGCCATTTTGGGTGAATTTTGGGCCGTTTTGGGTGAATTTGGGGCCATTTTGGGTGAATTTTGGGCCGTTTTGGTGGTGAATTTGGGGCCGTTTTGGGTGAATTTGGGGCCGTTTTGGGTGGATTTGGGGCAGTTTTGGGTGGATCTGGGGACATTTCGGGTGGATCTGGGGCCATTTTGGGTGGATTTGGGCAGTTTTGGGTGAATTTTGGGCGGTTTTGGGTGGATTTGGGGACGATTTGGGTGGATTTTGGGAGGTTTTGTCTGAATTTGGGGACGTCTTGGCTGGATTTTGGGGCAGTTTTGGGTGGATTTGGGGCCGTTTTTGGGTGGATTTGGGTCCGTTTTGGGTGAATTTTGGGCCGCTTTGGGTGGATTTTGGGCGGTTTTGGGTGGATTTTGGGTGGTTTTGGGTGAATTTTAGGCCGTTTTGGGTGAATTTGGGGCCATTTTGGGTGGATTTTGGGCGGTTTTGGGTGAATTTGGGGCGGTTTTGGGTGAATTTGGGGCCGTTTTGGGTGGATTTTGGGCGGTTTTAGGTGAATTTGGGGACGTTTTGGGTGGATTTGGGGACATTTTGGGCCCATTTTGGGCGGTTTTGGTTGAATTTTGGGGCCATTTTGGGTGAATTTTGGGCCGTTTTGGGTGAATTTTGGGCCGTTTTGGGGTGAATTTTGGGCCGTTTTGGGTGAATTTTGGGCCGTTCTGGGTGAATTTGGGGCCGTTTTGGGTGAATTTGGGGACATTTTGGGTGGATCTGGGTCTGTTTTGGGTGAATTTTGGGCCATTTTGGGGTGAATTTGGGGCCGTTTTGGGTGAATTTGGGGCCGTTTTGGGTGAATTTTGGGCGGGTTTTGGGTGAATTTGGGGCCGTTTTGGGGTGAATTTTGGGCCGTTTTGGGTGAATTTTGGGCGGTTTTGGGTGGATTTGGGGCCGTTTTGGGTGGATTTTGGGCGGTTTTGGGTGAATTTGGGGACATTTTGGGTGGATCTGGGGCTGTTTTGGGTGAATTTTGGGCCGTTTTGGGTGAATTTTGGGCAGTTTTGGGTGGATTTTGGGGCCGCTTTGGGTGGATTTTGGGCCGTTTTGGGTGAATTTGGGGCCGTTTTGGTGTGAATTTTGGGCCGTTTTGGGTGGATTTTGGGCCGTTTTGGGTGGATTTGGGGCGGTTTTGGGTGAATTTGGGGCCGTTTTGGGTGAATTTTGGGCCCCATTTTGGGTGGATTTGGGGCCATTTTGGGTGAATTTTGGGCCGTTTTGGGTGAATTTGGGGGCCATTTTGGGTGAATTTTGGGCCGTTTTGGGTGAATTTGGGGCCGTTTTGGGTGAATTTGGGGCCGTTTTGGGTGGATTTGGGGCAGTTTTGGGTGGATCTGGGGCCATTTTGGGTGGATTTGGGCAGTTTTGGGTGAATTTTGGGCGGTTTTGGGTGGATTTGGGGACGATTTGGGTGGATTTTGGGAGGTTTTGTCTGAATTTGGGGACGTCTTGGCTGGATTTTGGGCAGTTTTGGGTGGATTTGGGGCCGTTTTGGGTGGATTTGGGTCCGTTTTGGGTGAATTTTGGGCCGCTTTGGGTGGATTTTGGGCGGTTTTGGGTGGATTTTGGGTGGTTTTGGGTGTGAATTTTAGGCCGTTTTGGGTGAATTTGGGGCCATTTTGGGTGGATTTTGGGCGGTTTTGGGTGAATTTGGGGGCGGTTTTGGGTGAATTTGGGGCCGTTTTTGGGTGGATTTTGGGCGGTTTTAGGTGAATTTGGGGACGTTTTTGGGTGGATTTGGGGACATTTTGGGCCCATTTTGGGCGGTTTTGGTTGAATTTGGGGCCATTTTGGGTGAATTTTGGGCCGTTTTGGGTGAATTTTGGGCCGTTTTGGGTGAATTTTGGGCCGTTTTGGGTGAATTTTGGGCCGTTCTGGGTGAATTTGGGGCCGTTTTGGGTGAATTTGGGGACATTTTGGGTGGATCTGGGTCTGTTTTGGGTGAATTTTGGGCCGTTTTGGGTGGATTTGGGGCCGTTTTGGGTGAATTTGGGGCCGTTTTGGGTGAATTTTGGGCTGTTTTGGGTGAATTTTGGGTGGTTTTGAGTGAATTTGGGGCCATTTTGGGTGAATTTTGGGCCGTTTTGGGTGAATTTTGGGCCGTTTTGGGTGGATTTTGGGCCGTTTTGGGTGAATTTGGGGCGGTTTTGGGTGGATTTGGGGCCGTTTTGGGTGAATTTGGGGCGGTTCTGGGTGGATTTGGGGCGGTTTTGGGTGAATTTGGGGCCGTTTTTGGTGTGAATTTTGGGCTGTTTTGGGTGGATTTTGGGCCGTTTTGGGTGAATTTTGGGCCATTTTGGGTGGATTTTGGGCCGTTTTTGGGTGGATTTTGGGCCATTTTGGGTGAATTTTGGGGCCGTTTTGGGTGGATTTTTGGGCCGTTTTGGGTGAATTTTGGGCAGTTTTGGGTGGATTTTGGGCTGTTTTGGGTGAATTTTGGGCCGTTTTGGGTGAATTTGGGGCGGTTTTGGGTGAATTTTGGGCTGTTTTGGGTGAATTTTGGGCCGTTTTGGGTGAATTTGGGGCCGTTTTGGGTGAATTTGGGGCCATTTTGGGTGAATTTGGGGCCGTTTTGGGTGGATTTGGGGCCATTTTGGGTGAATTTTGGGCCGTTTTGGGTGGATTTTGGGCCGTTTTGGGTGGATTTGGGGCCATTTTGGGTGAATTTTGGGTGGTTTTGGGTGAATTTTGGGCCGTTTTGGGTGAATTTGGGCCATTTTGGGTGAATTTGGGGCCGTTTTGGGTGAATTTGGGCCATTTTGGGTGGATTTGGGGCCGTTTTGGGTGAATTTGGGGCCGTTTTGGGTGAATTTGGGGCCGTTTTGGGTGGATTTTGGGCCGTTTTGGGTGGATTTGGGGCCGTTTTGGGTGGATTTGGGGACGTTTTGGGTGAATTTTGGGTGGTTTTGGGTGAATTTTGGGCGGTTTTGGGTGAATTTTAGGCCGTTTTGGGTGAATTTGGGGCCATTTTGGGTGAATTTGGGGCCATTTTGGGTGGATCTGGGGCGGTTTTGGGTGAATTTTGGGCTGTTTTGGGTGGATCTGGGGCCGTTTTGGGTGAATTTGGGGCCATTTTGGGTGGATTTGGGGCCATTTTGGGTGAATTTTGGGCGTTTTGGGTGGATTTGGGGCCATTTTGGGTGGATTTGGGGACATTTTGTGTGGATCTGGGTCCGTTTTGGGTGAATTTTGGGCCGTTTTGGGTGGATTTTGGGCTGGATTTGGGTGAATTTTGGGTGGTTTTTGGGTGAATTTTGGGTGGTTTTGGGTGAATTTGGGGCCATTTTGGGTGAATTTTGGGCAGTTTTGGGTGGATTTGGGGACATTTTGGGTGGATTTGGGGACATTTTGGGTGGATTTGGGGCCGTTTTGGGTGAATTTGGCGCGGTTTTGGGTGAATTTGGGGCCGTTTTGGGTGGATTTGGGGACATTTTGGGTGGATTTGGGGCCATTTTGGGTGAATTTTGGGCGGTTTTGGGTGAATTTGGGGCCATTTTGGGGTGAATTTTGGGCCGTTTTGGGTGGATTTGGGGCCGTTTTGGGTGAATTTGGGGCGGTTTTGGGTGAATTTGGGGCCGTTTTGGGTGAATTTTGGGCCGTTCTGGGTGAATTTGGGGCCGTTTTGGGTGGATTTTGGGCCATTTTGGGTGAATTTGGGGCCATTTTGGGTGAATTTTGGGCCGTTTTGGGTGAATTTTGGGCGGTTCTGGGTGGATTTGGGGCCGTTACCGCTGGTGGGGCGAGTCGACGTGGAAGGTTCTCTCGATGACCGTTGTCCACTGCAGGCAGCGGATCACAAAGGTGTTGGGGCGCGGGCGCTCCGTGCGCATCAGCTGGCACTCTGGGCACCGGTGGGGGGCAGGGGGTGGGGGGCAGGGATGGGGGGAATGGGATAGGGGATGTGGGGCAGGGATGTGGGGCAGGGATGTGGGGGCAGGGGATGGGGGGGGAATGGGATAGGGGATGGGGGGCAGGGATGTGGGGCAGGGATGTGGGGCAGGGATGTGGGGCAGGGGTGGGGGGGCAGGGATGTGGGGCAGGGATGGGGGGAATGGGATAGGGGGGATGTGGGGCAGGGATGTGGGGCAGGGATGTGGGGCAGGGGATGGGGGGGGAATGGGATAG
>JAVLUU010001085.1:0-46551 GCA_032206185.1 Columba guinea | reverse complement strand
TGACATGGGGGTGACACAGATGACATGAGGTGACATGAGGTGACACTGAGGTGACACAGAGGTGACATGGGGGGTGATGCAAGAGTGACACAGGGGTGACACAGATGACATGAGGTGACATGGGGTGACACCGGGGTTGACATAGGGTTGACATGGGGTTGACAAGGAGTGACATGGGGTGACACAGATGACATGAGGTGACACTGGGTGACATGGGGGTGACACAGGAGTGACAAGGAGTGACATGGGGTGACACAGGTGACATGGGGTGACACAGGTGACACGGGGGTGACACGGGGGTGACACCGGGGTGACATAGGGTTGACAAGGACTGACATGGGGTGACACAGGTGACACGGGGGTGACATGGGGGTGACACAGGTGACATGAGGTGACACAGGGGTGACACCGGGGTGACATGGGGTTGACAAGGAGTGACATGGGATGACACAGGTGACATGGGGGTGACACGGGGGTGACACCGGGCTGACATGGGGTTGACAAGGACTGACATGGGGTGACACAGGTGACATGGGGGTGACGTGGGGGTGACACAGGTGACATGAGGTGACACAGGTGACACGGGGGGTGACACCGGGGTGACATGGGGTTGACAAGGACTGACATGGGGTGACACAGGTGACACGGGGGGTGACACAGGGGTGACACCGGGGTGACATGGGGTTGACAAGGAGTGACATGGGGTGACACAGGTGACATGGGGGTGACACGGAGCGACATGGGGGTGACGCGGGGGTGACACCGGGGTGAAACGGGGTTGACAAGGAGTGACATGGGGTGACACAGGTGACATGAGGTGACACAGGTGACACGGGGGTGACACCGGGGTGACATGGGGTTGACAAGGACTGACATGGGGTGACACAGGTGACACGGGGGTGACACAGGGGTGACACTGGGGTGACATGGGGTTGACACTGGGGTGACAGGGGGTGACACAGGTGACACGGGGGTGACACAGGTGACACGGGGGTGACACGGGGCGACGTGGGGGTGACACCGGGGTGACACGGGGTTGACAAGGAGTGACAAGGGGGTGACGCGGGGGTGACACAGGTGACATGGGGGTGACACGGGGGTGACAAGGACTGACATGGGGTGACACAGGTGACACAGGGGTGACACAGGGGTGACACTGGGGTGACACGGGGTTGACAAGGAGTGACATGGGGGTGACGCGGGGGTGACACAGGTGACATGAGGTGACACAGGTGACATGGGGGTGACACCGGGGTGACATGGAGTTGACATGGGGTTGACAAGGACTGACATGGGGTGACACAGGTGACATGGGGGTGACACGGAGCGACGTGGCGGTGACGCGGGGGTGACACCGGGGTGACATGGGGTTGACAAGGACTGACATGGGGTGACACAGGTGACACGGGGGTGACACAGGGGTGACACTGGGGTGACATGGGGTTGACACTGGGGTGACAGGGGGGTGACACAGGTGACACGGGGGTGACACGGGGCGACGTGGGGGTGACACCGGGGTGACACGGGGTTGACAAGGAGTGACAAGGGGGGTGACGCGGGGGTGACACAGGTGACATGGGGGTGACACGGGGGTGACAAGGAGTGACATGGGGTGACACAGGTGACATGGGGGTGACACAGGGGTGCCGCGGGGGTGACACAGGTGACATGGGGGTGACGTGGGGTTGACAAGGAGTGACATGGGGTGACACCAGTGATATGGGGGTGACGCGGGGGTGCTGCGGGGGTGACACGGGTGACATGGGGGTGACACAGGTGACATGGGGGTGACACGGGGGTGACACGGGGGTGACACAGGTGACATGGGGGTGACACGGGGGTGACACGGGTGACACGGGGGTGACACAGGTGACATGGGGGTGACACGGGGGTGCCGCGGGGGGTGACACGGGTGACAGCGTGACTCACATCTTGTCCTCGATACAGTAAACGGCCGAGGGCAGCGACTTGTTCGGCGCCTTCACCCGCGGGACCTTCTGCACCGTGGTCTCCAGCAGCCCTGACGTATGGGGCACATAGGGCTACGGGACCCACGGGGACCCCCTGATCCCATAGGGACCCCCACAGGGACCCCAGACCCCCAGAGGAACCCCCATAGGGACGTCAGACCCACAGGGACCCCCATAGGGACCTCAGACTGCATAGGGACCCCCAACCCCCAGAGAAACGCCCATAGAGACCCCAGACCCCCAGAGGAACCCCCATAGGGACCCCAGACTGCATAGGGACCCCAGACCCCCATAGGAACCCCCATAGGGACCTCAGACCCCATAGGGATCCCAAACACCCATAGGGACCCCCATAGGGACCTCAGACCCCATAGGGACCCCAAACCCCCATAGGAACCCCCATAGGGACCCCAGACCCCATGGGGACCCCAAACCCCCATAGGGACCCCCAGAGGGACCCCAGACCCCCAGAGGAAACCCCATAGGGACCTCAGACCCCATAGGGACCCCAAACCCCCACAGGAACCCCCATAGGGACCCCCAGATCCCATAGGGACAGCATCAGCACGGCTGCCAGCCCCTAGAGCCCCCCCTATAGATTCCATAGGTACCTTTGTTCTGACACAGCAGCAGCGCGGCCGCCAGCCCCTATAGCATCCCCTAGAGCCCCCTATAGATTCCATAGGTACCTTTGTTCTGACACAGCAGCAGCGCGGCCGCCAGCCCCTATAGCATCCCCTAGAGCCCCCCTATAGATTCCATAGGCACCTTTGTTCTGACGCAGCAGCAGCGCGGCCGCCAGCCCCTATAGCATCCCCTAGAGCCCCCTATAGATTCCATAGGTACCTTTGTTCTGACACAGCAGCAGCGCGGCCGCCAGCCCCTATAGCATCCCCTAGAGCCCCCCTATAGATTCCATAGGTACCTTTGTTCTGACACAGCAGCAACACGGCCGCCAGCCCCTATAGCATCCCCTAGAGCCCCCTATAGATTCCATAGGTACCTTTGTTCTGACACAGCAGCAGCGCGGCCGCCAGCCCCTATAGCATCCCCTAGAGCCCCCTATAGATTCCATAGGTACCTTTGTTCTGACACAGCAGCAGCGCGGCCGCCAGCCCCTATAGCATCCCCTAGAGCCCCCTATAGATTCCATAGGTACCTTTGTTCTGACACAGCAGCAGCGCGGCCGCCAGCCCCTATAGCATCCCCTAGAGCCCCCTATAGATTCCATAGGTACCTTTGTTCTGACACAGCAGCAGCGCGGCCGCCAGCCCCTATAGCCCCTATAGCCCCCCTATAGATTCCATAGGTACCTTTGTTCTGACACAGCAGCAGCGCGGCCGCCAGCCCCTATAGCATCCCCTAGAGCCCCCTATAGATTCCATAGGTACCTTTGTTCTGACACAGCAGCAGCGCGGCCGCCAGCCCCTATAGCATCCCCTAGAGCCCCCTATAGATTCCATAGGCACCTTTGTTCTGACACAGCAGCAGCGCGGCCGCCAGCCCCTATAGCATCCCCTAGAGCCCCCTATAGATTCCATAGGTACCTTTGTTCTGACACAGCAGCAGCGCGGCCGCCAGCCCCTATAGCATCCCCTAGAGCCCCCTATAGATTCCATAGGCACCTTTGTTCTGACACAGCAGCAGCGCGGCCGCCAGCCCCTATAGCATCCCCTAGAGCCCCCTATAGATTCCATAGGCACCTTTGTTCTGACACAGCAGCAGCGCGGCCGCCAGCCCCTATAGCATCCCCTAGAGCCCCCTATAGATTCCATAGGTACCTTTGTTCTGACACAGCAGCAGCGCGGCCGCCAGCCCCTATAGCATCCCCTAGAGCCCCCTATAGATTCCATAGGTACCTTTGTTCTGACACAGCAGCAGCGCGGCCGCCAGCCCCTATAGCATCCCCTAGAGCCCCCTATAGATTCCATAGGTACCTTTGTTCTGACACAGCAGCAACACGGCCGCCAGCCCCTATAGCATCCCCTAGAGCCCCCTATAGATTCCATAGGTACCTTTGTTCTGACACAGCAGCAGCGCGGCCGCCAGCCCCTATAGCATCCCCTAGAGCCCCCTATAGATTCCATAGGTACCTTTGTTCTGACACAGCAGCAGCGCGGCCGCCAGCCCCTATAGCATCCCCTAGAGCCCCCTATAGATTCCATAGGTACCTTTGTTCTGACACAGCAGCAGCGCGGCCGCCAGCCCCTATAGCATCCCCTAGAGCCCCCTATAGATTCCATAGGTACCTTTGTTCTGACACAGCAGCAGCGCGGCCGCCAGCCCCCGGTTCACAATGGGCTCCTCGTCCAGGATCGTCGTGGATGCGGCCGAGAGCTGGGGGGGGGGGGGGATGGGACATTTTTAGGGTGCCCCCCCAGTTTTGGGGACCCCCCCGGTCTCAGGATCGACCCCCAGAGGTTTGGGGTCCCCCCACTTTTGGGACGTCCCATTTTTAGGGGTGTCCCTGGTTCCCTAGTTTTGCTCCCCCCCCCGCCCCAGTTTTGGGATGTCCCATTATTTGGGTCCCCCCATTTTTGGGGTTCCCCCATTTTTGGGGTACCCCCATTTCTGGGGTCCCACCCCCTTGGGTTTTGGGGTCCCCCCAGTTTTGGGATGTCCCATTATTTGGGTCCCCCCATTTTTGGGGTCCCCCCATTTTTGGGGTCCCACCCCCTTGGGTTTTGGGGTCCCCCCAGTTTTGGGATGCGCCATTTTTAGGGGTGTCCCTGGTTTTGCTTCCCCCCATTTTTGGGGTGTCCCCATTTTTGGGGTGTCCCCATTTTTGGGGTCCCACCCCCTTGGGTTTTGGGGTCCTGCCAATTTTGGGATGTACCACTTTTAGGGGTGCCCCAGGCTTTGCTCCCCCCCATTTTTGGGGTCCCCCATTCTCGGGGTGTCCTCATTTTTGGGGTCCCACCCCCCCATTTTTGGGGTCCCCCCATTATTTGAGGGGTCCCCCCATTATTTGGGGTGTCCCCATTTTCGGGGTCCCCCCCCATTCTCAGGGTGTCCCCATGTTTTGGATCCCCCCATTATTTGGGGTCCCCCCATTATTTGGGACATCCCCATTTTTTGGCCCCCTCCTCATTTTTGGGCCCCCCCATTTTTTGGGTCCCCCCATTTTTTGGGTCCCCCTCCATTTTTGGGCCCCCCATTTCTTGGGTCCCCCATTATTTGGGGTCCCCCATTTTTGAATGTCCCCATTTTTGGGTGTCCCCATTTTTTGGGTCCCCCCCATTTCTGGCTCCCCCCACTTTTTGCAACCCCCCCCTTTTTTTGGGCGCCCCCATTTCTGGGTCCCCCCATTCTCAGGGTCCCCCCATTATTTGGGTCCCCCCATTCTCAGGGGGTCCCCCCCATGTCTCAGGGTGCCCCCACTTTTGGGGTACCCCCATTTTTTGGGTACCCCCATTATTTGGGTCCCCCCATTCTCAGGGTGCCCCCATTTTTGGGGTACCCCCATTTTTTGGCCACCCCCATTTCTGGGTCCCCCCATTCTCAGGGTGTCCCCCCCTGTCTGGGGGTGCCCCCATTTTTGGGGTGCCCCCATTTTGGGGCTCACGTCCTGCAGCTGCCGCTCCATCCCTGGGCTGCGTTTGTCCCCCCATTTCTGGCTCCCCCCATTTTTGGGGTCCCCCCATTTTTTGCCCCCCCCCATTTCTGGGTCCCCCCGTTCTCGGGGTGTCCCCCCCGTGTCTGGGGGTGCCCCCGTTTTTGGGGTCCCCCCCGTTTTGGGGCTCACGTCCTGCAGCTGCCGCTCCTCCGCCAGGTTGACGCTGCTCCAGCCCACGTTTTCCTCCCCGTCCGAGTCGGGGGCGCCCGGGGGGGGGGAGGGGCGAGCCGAGCGCTCCAGGGCCTGGGGACAATGGGGACAATGGGGACAATGGGGACAATGGGGACAATGGGGACAATAGGGACAATGGGGACATTAGGGACAATGGGGACATTGGGGGCGATGGGGGCGATGGGGGCGATGGGGGCGATGGGGGCGATGGGGACATTGGGGACAATGGGGGACATTGGGGACAATGGGGACATTGGGGACAATGGGGACAATGGGGACAATGGGGGCATTGGGGGCATTGGGGACAATGGGGACAATGTGGGGACAATGGGGACAATGGGGACAATGGGGACAATGTGGGGACAATGGGGACAATGTGGGGACAATGGGGGCATTGGGGACAATGGGGACAATGGGGGCATTGGGGACAATGGGGACATTGGGGACAATGGGGACAATGGGGACAATGGGGACAATGTGGGCGATGGGGACAATGGGGACATTGGGGACATTGGGGACAATGGGGACATTGGGGACAATGGGGACAATGGGGGCAATGGGGGCATTGGGGACAATGGGGACAATGGGGACAATGGGGACAATGTGGGGGCAATGGGGACATTGGGGACAATGGGGGCAATGGGGACATTGGGGACAATGGGGGCAATGGGGGCAATGTGGGGGCAATGGGGACATTGGGGACAATGGGGACAATGGGGACAATGGGGACAATGGGGACAATGTGGGGGCAATGGGGACATTGGGGACAATGGGGACAATGGGGGCATTTGGGACAATGTGGGGACACTGGGGACAATGGGGGCAATGGGGACATAGGGGACACTGGGGACATTGGGGACAATGGGGGACAATGGGGACATTGGGGACATGGGGGACAATGGGGGACAATGGGGGACAATGGGGACATTGGGGACATGGGGGACAATGGGGACACTGGGGACAATGGGGGCATTTGGGACAATGTGGGGACACTGGGGACAATGGGGGCAATGGGGACAATGGGGGCAATGGGGACATTGGGGACAATGGGGACATTGGGGACAATGGGGACACTGGGGACAATGGGGACATTGGGGACAATGGGGACATTGGGGGCATTGGGGACAATGGGGGCAATGGGGGCAATGGGGACATTGGGGACAATGTGGGGACAATGGGGACAATGGGGACAATGGGGACAATGTGGGGACAATGGGGACAATGTGGGGACAATGGGGACAATGTGGGGACAATGGGGGCATTGGGGACAATGGGGACAATGGGGGCATTGGGGACAATGGGGACATTGGGGACAATGGGGACAATGGGGACAATGGGGACAATGTGGGCGATGGGGACAATGGGGACATTGGGGACAATGGGGACATTGGGGACAATGGGGACATTGGGGCAATGGGGACATTGGGGACAATGGGGACAATGGGGACAATGTGGGCGATGGGGACAATGGGGACAATGGGGGACAATGGGGACATTGGGGACAATGGGGACATTGGGGACAATGGGGACATTGGGGCAATGGGGACATTGGGGCAATGGGGACATTGGGGACAATGGGGGCATTGGGGGCAATGGGGACAATGTGGGGACATTGGGGACATTGGGAATATTCTCCTCCTCCCACCAGCACCTATGCCACAATCTCCCCAAAACCCTCCCCAAAACCCCCATTTTTCACCCCAAAACCCCCATTTTTTGCCCCTAAACGCCCATTTTTCACCCCAAAACCCCCCGTGTGTTCCCCCCACTATGTCCCCGGGGTGTCCCCAATGTCCCCAGGGTGTCCCCAATACCCAAATGTCCCCAATGTCCCCAATGTCCCCCCATCACCTCCTCCAACTCCCACCAGCACCTGTTGGAATCTCCCCCATTTCCCCCCCCAAAACCCCCATTTCCCCCCCAAACCCCCCATTTTTTGCCCCCAAACCCCCATTTTTCGCCCCAAAACCCCCCATGTGCCCCCCCCCAATGTCCCCGGGGTGTCCCCAATGTCCCCAGGGTGTCCCCAATACCCAAATGTCCCCAATGTCCCCAAATCATCTCCTCACGTCCCCCATTCCCCACCAGCACCTATGCCACAATCTCCCCCATTTCCACCCCAAAACCCCCATTTTTCGCCCCAAAACCCCCATTTTTCGCCCCAAAACCCCCCGTGTGCCCCCCCCAATGTCCCCAGGGTGTCCCCAATGTCCCCAGGGTGTCCCCAATACCCAAATGTCCCCAATGTCCCCAATGTCCCCCCATCTCCTCCTCCCACCAGCACCTATGTTGGGATCTCCCTCATTTACTCCCCCAAAACGCCCATTTTTCGCCCCAAAACCCCCATTTTTCCCCCCAAAACCCCCCGTGTGCCCCCCCCCAATGTCCCCGGGGTGTCCCCGATGTCCCCAGGGTGTCCCCAATACCCAAATGTCCCCAATGTCCCCAAATCATCTCCTCATGTCCCCCATTCTCCACCAGCACCTATGCCACAATCTCCCCCATTTCCACCCCAAAACCCCCATTTTCCACCCCAAAACCCCCATTTTTCGCCCCAAAACCCCCATTTTTCGCCCCAAAACCCCCCGTGTGACCCCCCCCAATGTCCCCAGGGTGTCCCCAATGTCCCCGGGTTGTCCCCAATACCCAAATGTCCCCAATGTCCCCAATGTCCCCCCATCACCTCCTCCAACTCCCACCAGCACCTGTTGGAATCTCCCCCATTTCCACCCCAAAACCCCCATTTTTCGCCCCAAACCCCCATTTTTCGCCCCAAAACCCCCCGTGTGCCCCCCCCAATGTCCCCAGGGTGTCCCCAATACCCAAATGTCCCCAATGTCCCCAATGTCCCCCCATCACCTCCTCCTCCCACCAGCACCTATGTTGGGATCTCCCTCATTTACTCCCCCAAAACCCCCCATTTTTCACCCCAAAACCCCCCATGTGACCCCCCCCAATGTCCCCAGGGTGTCCCCGATGTCTCCAGGGTGTCCCCAATACCCAAATGTCCCCAATGTCCCCAGATCATCTCCTCATGTCCCCCATTCCCCACCAGCACCTATGCCACAATCTCCCCCATTTCCACCCCAAAACCCCCATTTTTCGCCCCCAAACCCCCATTTTTCACCCCAAAAACCCCCATGTGACCCCCCCCCCAATGTCCCCGGGGTGTCCCCGATGTCCCCAGGGTGTCCCCAATACCCAAATGTCCCCAATGTCCCCAATGTCCCCCCATCACCTCCTCCAACTCCCACCAGCACCTATGTTGGGATCTCCCTCATTTACTCCCCCAAAACCCCCATTTTTCGCCCCAAAACCCCCCCGTGTGCCCCCCCCGGTGCCCCCGGTGCCCCCCCGGTGCCCCCCCGGTGTCCCCGTGTCCCCACCATCATGTCCTCGTGGTCGCCGCGGTTTCCCGCCATCCCGTAGGTCGGGATCTCCCCCAGCGTCCGGCAGAACTCGGAGGTGGCGTTGAAGACGATCGCCCCCCCCCCGCGGGGATCGGGCCCCCCCGGGACCCCCCCGGGAGCGCCCACCAGCTCCAGCACCTGCGGGGGGGACCACAAATGAGGGGGGGGGGGGGGGAGACACCCAAATTGGGGGGGGTAGTACATTGGGAGGACCCCAAATCATGGGGCGAAACAATGGGGGGACACAATAGGGAGACACACAGGGGTGGCACAAATTGGGGAGGGGGGAGCCCAAAGTAGGGGGGAGCCAAATTAGGGGGGGAGCCCAAATTGGGGGGGGGAGCAAATTAGAGGGGGAGCCAAATTACATGGGGGGGGCCCCAAATCATCGGGGAGGTGTCAGTAAATTTGGGGGGGAACCAAATTGGTGGGACACCGAATCGTGGGGGGAAACAATGGGGGGGACACAATAGGGAGACACACAGGGGGGGCCAAATTGGGGGGGGGAGCCCAAATTAGGGGGGGAACCAAATTAGGGGGGGAGCCCAAATTAGGGGGGGAACCAAATTACATGGGGGGGACCCCAAATCATCGGGGGAGTGTCAGTAAATTAGGGGGGGACCCATATTGGGGGAGACCCATATTGGGGGGGACCCCAAATCATGGGGGGAAACAATGGGGGGGACACAATAGGGAGACACACAGGGGGGGCACAAATTGGGGGGGGGAGCCCAAAGTAGGGGGGGAGCCCAAATTACATGGGGGGGGGCCCCAAATCATCAGGGGGGGTGTCAGTAAATTAGGGGGGGACCCATATTGGGGGGACACCGAATCGTGGGGGGTAACAATGGGGGGACACAATAGGGAGACACACAGGGGGGGCCCAAATTGGGGGGGAGCCCAAATTACATGGGGGGGACCCCAAACCATCGGGGGGAGTGTCAGTAAATTAGGGGGGGACCCATATTGGGGGGACACTGAATCATGGGGGTAACAATGGGGGGACACAATAGGGAGACACACAGGGGGGGCACAAATTGGGGGGGGGAGCCCAAAGTAGGGGGGGAGCCCAAATTACATGGGGGGGCCCCAAATCATCAGGGGGGTGTCAGTAAATTAGGGGGGGACCCAAATTGGGGGGACACTGAATCGTGGGGGGAAACAATGGGGGGACACAATAGGGAGACACACAGGGGGGGCCAAATTGGGGGGGGGAGCCCAAATTAGGGGGGGAACCAAATTAGGGGGGGAGCCCAAATTAGGGGGGGAACCAAATTACATGGGGGGGACCCCAAATCATCGGGGGAGTGTCAGTAAATTAGGGGGGGACCCATATTGGGGGGACACCGAATCGTGGGGGTAACAATGGGGGGACACAATAGGGAGACACACAGGGGGGGCCAAATTGGGGGGGAGCCCAAATTAGGGGGGGAACCAAATTAGGGGGGGAGCCCAAATTAGGGGGGGAACCAAATTACATGGGGGGGGGCCCCAAATCATCAGGGGGGTGTCAGTAAATTAGGGGGGGACCCAAATTGGGGGGACACCGAATCGTGGGGGGAAACAATGGGGGGACACAATAGGGAGACACACAGGGGGTCCCAAATTGGGGGGGGGAGCCCAAATTAGGGGGGAGCCAAATTACATGAGGGGGGACCCCAAATCATACACGGAGGGGTTCAGTAAATTCATGGGGGGACCCAAATTGGGGCAGGACCCCAAATTAAGGGGGGGACCCCAAATTGAGGGTGCTAGTAAATTGGGGGGGACCCCAGTAACATGAGGGGGAACCTCAAATCATATGGGGGGGTCAGTAAATTGGGGGGGACCCCAAATCATGGGGGGAGCCAAAGGGGGGGTTCAAATTGGGGGGGGGGGGGCAAATCATGGGGGGACACAAGGGGGGGGTTCAAATTGGGGGGGGGGGCCCAAATCATGGGGGTGTCCGGGGGGTTTGGTTATCATGGGGGGGTTGGGGTGCCATGGGGGGGTCGGGGTGACCCCGGGGGGTGTTGGGGTGACCGGGGGGGGTGTGTAGATGTTGGGGTGCCCACCTTGCCCCCCCCATTTGCTGTATCTGTCTCAGTCGCTATGGGGGGGTGGTGGGAATTGGGGTGTCCGGGGGGGTTTGGTTAACATGGGGGGGTCGGGGTGACCCTGGGGGGTGTGTAAATGTTGGGGTGCCCACCTTGCCCCCCCCCCCCTTTGCTGCCTTTGTCTCAGTCGTTATGGGGGGGTGGGTGGGAATTGGGGTGTCTGGGGGGGTTTGGTTATCATGGGGGGGTTTGGGTGCCATGGGGGGGTCAGGGTGACCCCGGGGGGTGTTGGGGTGACTGGGGGGGTGTGTAAATGTTGGGGTGCCCACCCTGTCCCTTCCAATTTGCTGTATGTGTCTCAGCCACGGGGGGGGGGGTGGGTGGGAATTGGGGTGTCCGGGGGGGTTTGGTTATCATGGGGGGGTCGGGGTGACACGGGGGGGTCAGGGTGACCCCGGGGGGTGTTGGGGTGACCGGGGGGGGGTGTGTAGATGTTGGGGTGCCCACCTTGCCCCCCCCGTTCTGCTGCCTCTGTCTCAGTCTCCGGCTGCGCTCCAGCTGCAGCTGCAGCTCCTGCTCCGCCTCGTCCTCCAGTAACTGGGGGGGGGGACCCCGGGGGGGGCGGCGTCATCTGGGGGGGGGACACACATACATATCAGTGGGGGGACCCCCCAAGGTGGGGACCCCCCCCGTGGACACCCCTAACTTGGGGGGAGCCCCCAAAGGGTGACCCCCCCCCCCCCCCATAATGGGTGAATCCAAAGAGGGGGTGACCCCCCCAAACCAAAGGACCCCCCTCCAAGTTCCCGACCCCCCCTCAAATCTTGGGTGTCCCCCAGACCCCCCCAAATTACCCCCCCTTATCCCTCCACCCATGGGTGCCCCCCTTGTCCCCCCCCCCACCATAGGACACTCCCCATGGGTGCTCCCCAGACCCCCCCCCCACCATGGGAACCCCCCATCACCCATGGGTGCCCCCCAGAACCAGCCCATGGGACCTCCCCCCCCCACCCCCATGGGTGCCACCCCCCCAATGGGTGATCCCTTCTCCCACCCCCACCCCTGGGTGCCCCCCAGACCCCCCAAAATCAACCCCCCTGGGTTCCCCCCCAACATGGGTGACACCCCAGCCCCCCCACCCATGGGTGCCCCCCCCACCATCGCTGCTCATGTCCATGTTCTCCACTCGGGTGTCGTCCGAGGGGGGGGGGTGCGGTGGGGGAGGGGTCAGCTGGCTCCTCCCCCTCCCCCCCCTGCTCCTCCCCCTCCTGGCACCGCCCCCGCCCGCGAGTCCTGGGGGGGGAGGGGAGGGGGGGTGGAATCAGCACCTTTGGGTGCTCCCCACCCCCCAAATATCTGGGACCCCCCAGCACCCATGGGACCCCCATCGGGACCCTCTATGACACCCCCAGCCCCCATGGGACCCCCCATTGGGTCCCACAGGTGCCCCCTGTGACCCCCCAGCCCCCATGGGTGCCCCCCAGGACCCCCCATTGGGTCCCACAGGAGCCCCCTGTGACCCCCCCAGCCCCCATGGCACCCCCCATTGGGTCCCACAGGAGCCCCCTGTGACCCCGCAGCCCCATGGGACCCCCCATTGGGTCCCCCAGGTGCCCCCTGTGAGCCCCCAGCACCCATGGGACCCCCCATTGGGTCCCACAGGAGCCCCCTGTGACCCCCCAGCCCCCAGGACCCCCCATTGGGTCCCACAGGTGCCCCCTGTGACCCCCCCAGCCCCCATGGGTGCCCCCCAGGACCCCCCATTGGGTCCCACAGGTGCCCCCTGTGCCTCCCCAGCACCCATGGGACCCCCCATTGGGTCCCACAGGAGCCCCCTGTGACCCCCCCAGCACCCATGGGTGCCCCCCAGGACCCCCCATTGGGTCCCACAGGAGCCCCCTCTGACCCCCCCAGCCCCATGGGACCCCCCATTGGGTCCCACAGGAGCCCCCTGTGCCTCCCCAGCACCCATGGGACCCCCCATTGGGTCCCACAGGAGCCCCCTGTGACCCCCCCAGCCCCCATGGGTGCCCCCCAGGACCCCCCCATTGGGTCCCCCAGGAGCCCCCTGTGCCCCCCCAGCACCCATGGGACCCCCCATTGGGTCCCACAGGAGCCCCCTGTGACCCCCCCAGCACCCATGGGTGCCCCCCGTACCGGGACCCGAAGTCCCCGCTGGTGTCCCCGGGCGCCGTGGGCACCAAATCGTCGGCGCGCAGCGGCTTCTCCTTCCGCCGCAGCCGCTTCACCCGGCGCCGCCGCGGCCGGAACTTCTCCTGGGGGGGGGGCACCCCAAAATCACACAGGGACACCCCCAGAGACCCCCCCGAGCACCCACAGCCAATGGGGACCCCCCAGGGACACCCCAAAGCACCCACAGCCAATGGGGACACCTCCAAATCACCCACCACCAATGGGGACCACCCAGAGACCCCCCCCCCAGTACCCACAGCCAATGGGGACGCCCCAGGGACCCCCCCGAGCACCCACAGCCAATGGGGAGCCCCAAATCACCCACAGCCAATGGGGACCTCCCAGGGACCCCCCCGAGCACCCACAGGCAATGGGGACCTCCCAGGGACACCCCAAAGCACCCACAGCCAATGGGGACCCCCCAGGGACCCCCAATGCACCGAGACCCCCCCCCAATTATCCCCAATGTCCCTGGCCCCCCCCCCCAATTACCCACAATGGGACAGGGTTGGGGACCCTCCCCCATTACCCACAATGACCCAGGACCCCCCCCAAGTACCCCCAATGTCCCTGGGCCCCCCCCCCCCCCAATTACCCACAATGGGACAAGGTTGGGGACCCCCCCCCCCCATTACCCACAATGCACTGGTGACCCCCTCCCATTACCCACAATGCACCAGGACCCCCCAAATTGAAAACAATGCACTAAGACCCCCCCCCACATCATTCACAATGTCCCTCAGGACCCCCCAAATTACCCCTAATATCCCTGGGGACCCCCCAAATTACCCCTAATGTCCCTGGGGACCCCCCCAATTACCCACAATGCACCACGACTCCCCCCCCCCCCCAATTACCCACAATGTCCCTGAGGACCCCCCAAATCACCCACAATGCACCAAGACCCCCCCCATTACTCACAATGCACGGGGGACCCCCCCCCATTACCCACAATGTCCCTTGGGACCCCCCCCCCCCAATGGGACAGGGTTGGGAACCCCCCCACCCCCCCCAGTGCCTCGACCCCCCCACCCCCCCCAAAAGACCCCCCCACCCCCCCCCCCAATTTCTCACCATCTCCTCCGGCGTCAGGTACTCGGCCGCCAGGCGGGGGAGGGGCAGCTCCAGGCTCTGGGGGGCGGGGCCGGGGGGGTCCCCCCCGTCCCCTCCCCCACCCCCCGCTGTCCCCGTTGTCCCCCCCCCCGGCCCCAAGCGGAACGAGGGCAGCGGGGGGGGGTCGGCGTATTTGGGGAGCAGCTCGTGGGTCTGGGGGGGGGGGGGGAAATGGGTTAAATTAGGGGGTTTTGGGATGGGGGGGGATATGGGGGGTGGGGGTGGGGAAGGGGGGGCACTCACTTTGGGGTCGGGGTCGTCGTCATAGGGGGCGTGGGGGGGTTTGGGGCGGCGCAGCTCGGCCTGGGCCTGCGAGTGCAGGGTGACGTTCACCAGCACGTCCTCGGCCTCCTCCAGCACCCCTGGGGACAATGGGGACAATGGGGACACGGGGGCGATGGGGGTGTTGGGGACAATGGGGGTGATGGGGGCAATGGGGACATCGGGGACAATGGGGACGTCGGGGGCAATGGGGACGTCGGGGGCAATGGGGACGTCGGGGGCAATGGGGGTGATGGGGACAATGGGGACATGGGGGGCAATGGGGACATGGGGGGCAATGGGGACATGGGGGGCAATGGGGACATGGGGGGCAATGGGGACATCGGGGGCAATGGGGGCGATGGGGACAATGGGGACATTGGGGACAATGGGGGGCGATGGGGACAATGGGGGCGATGGGGACAATGGGGGCGATGGGGACAATGGGGGGCGATGGGGACAATGGGGGTGATGGGGACAATGGGGACATCGGGGGCAATGGGGACATCGGGGGCAATGGGGACATCGGGGGCAATGGGGACATCAGGGGACATGGGGGCAATAGGGACATTAAGGGGACGTGGGCACAATGGGGGTGATGGGGACAATGGGGACATTGGGGGCAATGGGGACATCGGGGGCAATGGGGACATCAGGGGACATGGGGGGCGATGGGGGTGTTGGGGACAATGGGGGTGATGGGGACAATGGGGACATCGGGGGACATGGGGCAATAGGGACATTAAGGGGACGTGGGCACAATGGGGGTGATGGGGACAATGGGGACATCAGGGGCAATGGGGACAATGGGGACATCGGGGGCGATGGGGGGCAATGGGGGTGTTGGGGGCGATGGGGGTGTTGGGGACAATGGGGACATCGGGGGACATGGGGCAATAGGGACATTAAGGGGACATGGGCACAATGGGGGTGATGGGGACAATGGGGACATCAGGGGCAATGGGGACAATGGGGACATCGGGGGCGATGGGGGTGTTGGGGACAATGGGGGTGATGGGGACAATGGGGACATCGGGAGACATGGGGGGCGATGGGGGTGTTGGGGACAATGGGGGTGATGGGGGCATTGGGGACAACGGGGACGTTGGGGGCAATGGGGACGTTGGGGACATCAAGGACATGGGGACAATGGGGACAATGGGGACATCACGAGGGGCAATGGGGGCCACGGGGACATCACAGAGATGGGGGACACCAAGCACATCAGGGACATTGGGGTCACTGAGGCCACCCAGGAGATGTGGGGGTCACTGGGGACACTGGGGGCGCCAGGGAGACATGGGGACATCAGGGACATGGGGACATAAGAGGGACACGGAGACACCAAGGACACTGGGGACATGGGGGACATGAAAGACACTGAGGACGTGGGGGACACCAAAGACATTGGGGACGTGGGGACACCAAAGACATTGGGGACGTGGGGGACACCAAAGACATTGGGGATGTGGGGACGCCAAAAACATTGGGGACGTGGGGGACACCAAAGACATTGGGGACGTGGGGGACACCAAAAACATTGGGGACGTGGGGACACCAAAGACATTGGGGACGTGGGGGACACCAAAGACATTGGGGACGTGGGGACACCAAAGACATTGGGGACGTGGGGACACCAAAGACATTGGGGACGTGGGGGACACCAAAGACATTGGGGACGTGGGGGACACCAAAGACATTGGGGACGTGGGGGACACCAAAGACATTGGGGACGTGGGGAACATCAAAGACATTGGGGACGTGGGGGACACCAAAGACATTGGGGACGTGGGGGACACCAAAGACATTGGGGACGTGGGGGACACCAAAGACATTGGGGACATGGGGGACATCAAAGACATTGGGGACGTGGGGGACACCAAAGACATTGGGGACACGGGGGACACCAAAGACATTGGGGACGTGGGGGACATCAAAGACATTGGGCAACGGGGGACACCAAAGACATTGGGGACACGGGGGACACCAAAGACATTGGGGACGTGGGGACACCAAAGACATTGGGGACATCAAAGACATTGGGGACATGGGGACACCAAAGACATTGGGGACGTGGGGGACACCAAAGACATTGGGGACACGGGGGACACCAAAGACATTGGGGACGTGGGGACATCAAAGACACTGTGGACACCAAAGACATTGGGGACACGGGGGACACCAAAGACATTGGGGACACGGGGGACACCAAAGACATTGGGGACGTGGGGGACACCAAAGACATTGGGGACGTGGGGACACCAAAGACATTGGGGACGTGGGGGACACCAAAGACATTGGGGACGTGGGGGACACCAAAGACATTGGGGACGTGGGGACACCAAAGACATTGGGGACGTGGGGACACCAAAGACATTGGGGACATCAAAGACATTGGGGACATGGGGACACCAAAGACATTGGGGACGTGGGGGACATCAAAGACATTGGGGACGTGGGGACACCAAAGACATTGGGGACGTGGGGGACATCAAAGACATTGGGGACGTGGGGACACCAAAGACATTGGGGACACGGGGGACACCAAAGACATTGGGGACACGGGGGACACCAAAGACATTGGGGACACGGGGGACACCAAAGACATTGGGGACGTGGGGGACGCCAAAGACATTGGGGACATGGGGGACACCAAAGACATTGGGGACGCGGGGGACACCAAAGACATTGGGGACACGGGGGACACCAAAGACATTGGGGACGTGGGGGACACCAAAGACATTGGGGACGTGGGGGACACCAAAGACATTGGGGACATGGGGACATCAAAGACATTGGGGACGTGGGGACACCAAAGACACTGGGGACATGGGGGACACCAAAGACATTGGGGACATGGGGACATCAAAGACATTGGGGACGTGGGGACACCAAAGACACTGGGGACACGGGGCGACATGGGGCTCCAGGGCCACCAAGGTGACGTTCACCGGGCCGTCCTCGTCCTCCTCCAGCCCCCGTGTCCCCCCCACGTCCCCAGGGACCCCGTTGTCCCCTCGCGGTCCCCGTTGTCCCCTCCTCACCCTTGTCCTTGAGCGTCAGCACCAGCGTCTCCCCCTCGCGAAAGGCGCCCGGGTCGTGTTCCACCGTCAGCCCCTGCAGGTCCCGCGCGCTGTAGCGCTCCTGGGGGGGGACACGCGGTCAGCGCCGCGTCCCCCGTGTCCCCGAGGGTCCCCACGTGTCCCCGAGGGTCCCCACGTGTCCCCGAGGGTCCCCACGTCACCATCTTCCTCCTCATGAACTCCTCCTCCACCAACGTGCTGACGCCGAACTCCTGGTCCATCTCCTCCAGTAGCTTGGCCTGGGGGGGGACACAAACCAGTTGGACCAGTTGGGGGGTGATGATGGGGCTGGGAGGGGTGGGGGAGGTGATGTGGGGCCACCAAAAGTCAATGTGAGGCCACCAAAAGTCAATGTGGGGCCACCAAAAGTCAATGTGGGGCCACCAAAAGTCAACAGGGGTCAAGAAAAGTCAACGGGGGTCCACCTAAAGTCAACGGGGGCCATTAAAAGTCAACGGGGGGCCACCCAAAGTCAATGGGGGCCACCCAAGGTCAACGGGGGGCCACCCAAAGTCCACGGGGGCCATTAAAAGTCAACGGGGGGGCCACCAAAAGTCAACGGGGGGCCACCAAAAGTCAACTGATGCCCAAGAGAAGCCAACGTGGGTCAAGACAAGTCAACGGGGGGGGGCCACCAAAAGTCAACAGAGACCATTAAAAGTCAACGGGGGGCCACCAAAGGTCAACAGCGGCCATTAAAAGTCAACGGGGGGGCCACCAAAAGTCAACGGGGGGGCCACCAAAAGTCAACGGGGGGGCCACCAAAAGTCAACGGGGGGGCCACCAAAAGTCAACGGGGGGCCACCAAAAGTCAACTGATGCCCAAGAGAAGCCAACGTGGGTCAAGACAAGTCAACGGGGGGGGGGCCACCAAAAGTCAACAGAGACCATTAAAAGTCAACGGGGGGCCACCAAAAGTCAACGGGGGGGCCACCAAAAGTCAACAGAGACCATTAAAAGTCAACGGGGGGCCACCAAAAGTCAACGGGGGGGCCACCAAAAGTCAACGGGGGGCCACCAAAAGTCAACTGATGCCCAAGAGAAGCCAACGTGGGTCAAAACAAGTCAACGGGGGGGGCCACCAAAAGTCAACAGAGACCATTAAAAGTCAATGGGGGGGCCACCAAAAGTCAACAGGGGCCATTAAAAGTCAATGGGGGGGCCACCAAAAGTCAACGGGGGGCCACCAAAAGTCAACGGGGGGCCACCAAAAGTCAACGGGGGTCAAGAAAAGTCAACGTGGGGCCAGCAAAAGTCAACTGGGGGCCACCAAAAGTCAACGGGGGGCCACCAAAAGTCAACCGGGGGCCACCAAAAGTCAACGGGGGGCCACCAAAAGTCAACTGATGCCCAAGAGAACCCAATGTGGGTCAAGAGAAGTCAACGGGGGGGCCACCAAAAGTCAACAGAGACCATTAAAAGTCAACATGGGGCCACCAAAAGTCAACATGGGGCCACCAAAAGTCAACATGGGGCCACCAAAAGTCAACGGGGGGCCACCAAAAGTCAACTGATGCCCAAGAGAAGTCAACGGGGGGCCACCAAAAGTCAACGGGGGGCCACCAAAAGTCAATGGGGGGCCACCAAAAGTCAACTGATGCCCAAGAGAAGCCAATGAGGGCCAAGAGGAGTCAACAGGGGGCCACCAAAACCCAACGGGGGGGCCACCAAAACCCCTAAACCGCTCATTTCTCGCCCGTTTTTTGCCGGATTTTTGCTGTTTTTCGCCGTTTTACGCCCTGAATTTTTTTGGGGGGGTGGGGGTGGGGCCGCCCGGACGCCTGGGTCCTCGCCGTCCCCTCCCCCACCCTCTTATCCGCCAGCTCCTTCTCCCGCTGCAGCTTGCGGCTGCGCTCGATCCAGGCGGCCGTGTCGTCCAACCAGGGGTCGTCCTCCCCCAGCGTCTTCACCTTCCTGCGGGCAATTTGGCGTCAAAAGGCGGCGTTTTGGGCGCCACCCATGGGTGCTCCCCTCCCCCGCCCCTGGGGGCTCCCCTCCCCCGCCCGGGGGGGCTCCCCCCGTGTCCGCACCCCAGTTTTTGGTTGAGGAGGCGCTTCTCCTTGGCGGCCGCCAGCTTCTCGCGGATCTCCTCGCGCTGCCGCAGGACCAGCGGGTTGATGACGTCGGCGGCCACCGGGTCCTCCTTGGTGCCCAGTTCTGCCGGCGCATGGGGGGACCCAGGAGTTCGGGGGGGACCCAGGAGTTCGGGGGGGGGACCAAGGAGTTCGGGGGGGGGACCAAGGAGTTCGGGGGGGGGACCAAGGAGTTCGGGGGGGGACCAAGGAGTTCGGGAGGGACCCGGGAGTTCGGGGGAGGGACCCAGGAGTTCGGGGGGGAGGGACCCAGGAGTTCAGGGGGGAGGGACCCAGGAGTGCCCCAGGGATCCGGGAGTGCAGGGGGGGGGACCCAGGAGTTCGGGGGGGGACCCAGGAGTTCGGGGGGTGGACCCAGGAGATCGGGAGGGACCCAGGAGTTCGGGGGGGACCCAGGAGTTCGGGAGGGGGACCCAGGAGTTCGGGAGGGGGACCCAGGAGTTCGGGAGGGGACCCGGGAGTTCGGGGGGGGGGGGACCCAGGAGTTCGGGGGAAAATGGGAATTCAGGGGGGACCCAGTAGTTTGGGAGGGACCCAGGAGTTCAGGGGGACCCGGGAGTTCGGGGGGACCCGGGAGTTCGGGAGGGACCCGGGAGTTCGGGGGGGACCCAGGAGTTCGGGAGATAAATGGGAGTTTAGGGAACCCAGGAGTTCAGGAGGGACCCAGGAGTGCCCCAGGGACCCGGGAGTTCAGGGGGGGGACCCAGGAGTTCGGGGGGGGGGGACCCAGCAGTTCGGGGGGACCACCCAGGAGTGCCCCAGGGACCCAGGAGTTCGGGAGATAAATGGGAGTTTAAGGAACCCAGGCGTCCGGGGGGGGGGACCCAGGCGTCCGGGGGGGGGGGACCCAGGCGTCCGGGGGGGGGGGACCCAGGCGTCCGAGCACCTTTCTTGACGGGCGGCGTCGCCTCCAGCGGCTTCAGCCCCAGTTTGGCGCGGAGTTTGCTGGGGGGGGGAGGGGAAAATGGGGGTTGGGGGGACCCCAAAAGGGGGGGAACCCCCAGGGGGTTGGGGGGGTTCTGGGGGGAGTTGGGGGGTCACTCACTTGGTTTCTTCCACACTGAGGGAGGATTCAGAGGTTTTGGGGGTTGCGGCTGAGAAAAACAGTTAATTAACTCATTAATAAAACCACTTCAGAACAATACACAACCAATTAACAAAAGTCTCATAATGACATATAAAGAAACTAATTAATGATGAGTTATTAAAGTAAACAAAAAGATCAATTAATGAAAAATAAAAGACTTTCCACCTCCCAACACCCCCTGAGGCCCCAGGACACCAAACCCCCCCCGAACCCCCAGAGACCCCCAAGTGACCCCAACACCCCCATGGACCCCCCAGCCCCATAGATCCCCCAATACCCCCATAGACCCCCCAGCCCCATAGATCCCCCAATACCCCCATGGACCCCCCAGCCCCATAGATCCCCCAATACCCCCATGGACCCCCCAGCCCCATAGATCCCCCAGCACCCCCATAGACCCCCCCAGCCCCATAGATCCCCCAGCACCCCCATAGACCCCCCAGCCCCATAGATCCCCCAGCACCCCCATAGACCCCCCAGCCCCATAGATCCTCCTATAACCCCCCAGCCCCATAGATCCCCCCATACCCCCCCAGGACCCCCATAACCCCCCAGGACCATAGACCCCCATAACCCTTCATGCCCATAGACCCCCCCGAACCTCCCAGCCCCATAGATCCCCCATAACCCCTCATCCCCACAGATTCCCCCATAACCCCCCCAAACCCCCATAACCCCCCAGCCCCATAGACCCCCATAACCCCTCATGCCCATAGACCCCCATAATCCCTCATCTCCATAAACCCCCCCGATAACCCCCCAGCCCCATAGACCCCCCCATAACCCCCCAGCCCCATAGACCCCCATAACCCCTCATCTCCATAGACCCCCCCATAACCCCCCAGCCCCATAGACCCCCCCATAACCTCCCAGCCCCATAGACCCCCCCATAACCCCCCAGCCCCCCCAGGACCCCCATAACCCCCCCAGCCCCATAGACCCCCATAACCCCCCAGCCCCATAGACCCCCATAACCCCTCATCTCCATAGACCCCCCCATAACCCCCCAGCCCCATAGACCCCCCCATAACCTCCCAGCCCCATAGACCCCCCCATAACCCCCCAGCCCCCCCAGGACCCCCATAACCCCCCAGCCCCATAGACCCCCATAACCCCCCAGCCCCATAGACCCCCATAACCCCTCATCTCCATAGACCCCCCATAACCCCCCAGCCCCATAGATCCCCCAACCCCCCCCAAACCCCCATAAACCCCCATAACCCCCCAGCCCCATAGACCCCCCACCCCCCCCAGGACCCCCCTAAACCCCCATAACCCCCCAGCCCCCCACTCCCCGTTCTCACCATTCTCCTCCCGCTCCTCCCGCCGCTCCCTCTTGGCTCTCCGCTCGCTCTCCGCCGCCCCCCGCCCATGGCCGCTCCTCCCGGGCTCCTCGGGGCCTCCTCGCCGGGCCCCGGACCCGGACCCGGAGCCGCCGCCGCTTCGCTCCCCCCGGGAGCGGCTGCGCTTCCCCCGCCGCTCCCCGCCGCGGTGCCGGTGCTTGCGGTGCTCCCGGGGCCGCCCCGCGGAGCCGCTGCCCCCGGCCGGGGCCGCTCCCGCCGCTCCCGGCGCCTCCTCGGCCGCTTCGGACCCGCCGCGCTCCCGGTGCTTCTTCGACGAGCCCATGGCCGACGGAGAGTAGGCCGCACTTCCGGGCGGTCACCATAGCAACGCGGCGGCTTCCGGGAAGACGCCGTGCTGATTGGCTGAGGGGAGAGGGGAGGGGGGATGAACCAAACGCTGCGGGGGGGGGGGGGTGAGGAATAGCTGCGCTGTTATGAGAGCATCCTAAAGAAATAGACACCCCCACAGGGTATCTACCAGCTCTATAGAACGGGGGGAGGTGGGAGATCCTCACAGGAGGCGCCGTATGAGGCGTTTGGGGGGAGGTCTCAAAATGGCGCCCCCCCCGGGTACAAAAAATGGCGGCGCCTGAGGGCGTACAACAAAATGGCGGCTGCCTCGGGGCTACGGTGAAACCGCGGCTGCCTGGGGGTACAACAAAATGGCGGCGCCTGGGAGGGTACAGCAAAATGGCGGCGCCGGAACGGGGGGGAACAACAAAATGGCGGCTTTTCTTGGGGGGGGTCCCGGAGGGGCCGGGGGAGGCTGGACCCCCCCCAGGGGCCACGGAGGGGCCGCAACGCGGAGATTCGGGGTGTCCCCCCCCCCCACTGAGGGCGGGAATTGCTCCTCCGTGACGCGCCACCCCCCCCGCGACGCCCCCGGAATGGATTCGCACCGCAACCCCCCCCCCCCCCCCATCCCCCCCCAACCTCGTGCCCTTTGATCCGCCCGGCCCGGCGGCGCTGGGGGCGTGACAAGGGGCGTGGTTATGGGCGTGACCAGGGGTGGAGTGGGCGTGGTCGGCGCGGGCTATAAAAGCGCCGCCGCGGCCCCGCCCACCGCAGTCTGAGAGGCGGCGGCGGCGCGAAGGTACCGGGCGGGTGTGGGGGGGTCCTGGGAGGTTTTGGGGTGTCCGGGGGGGTTTGGTGGGATGGGGGGGGCTCCTTGGGACCCCCCTGAGGATTTTGGGGTCCCCTGGGGGGTTCTCAGGCTCCCCCAAATGCTCACGGGGGGGTTTTGGGGTGTCCGGAGATATTGGGGGGGGGCTAAAGATATTGGGGTTCGGGGGGGTCCCCAAAGCTTTGGGGTGCTGGGGGGGGGCAATAAATCATGGGGTTCAGGGCAGGACCTCAAGTCCCCTTTAATAATATTGGGGTGCCCTGGGGGGGTATGAAATCAATTCATTAATTTGGGGGGGGTACAAAGTGAATGAATTAATTTGGGGGGGTACAACGTCAGTTGATTAATTTGGGGTGTTACAAAGTCAATGGGTAAATTTGGGGGGTACAAGGTCAATTAATTAATTTGGGGGGGTACAAAGTCAATTAATTTGGGGGGTACAAAGTCAATTAATTAGTTTGGGAGGGTACAAAGACAATGAATTAATTTGGGGGGGGTACAAAGTGGATTAATTAATTGGGGGGGGGTCCCGATGCTGGGGGGGGTTATAAGGTTAATTAATGGATTTTGGGGGGGTTCCAAAGCTCATTAATGAATTTGGGGGTTCCAAAGCTAATTAATGAATTTGGGGGGTTCCAAAGCTCATTAATGAATTTGGGGGGGTGCAAAGGTCTTTAATTAAGTTTGGGGGGTTCTAAAGCTCATTAATGAATTAGGGGGATTCCAAATTCAATTAATTAATTTTGGGGGGTTCCAAAGCTCATTAATGAATTTGGGGGGTTCCAAAGGTCATTAATGAATGTTGGGGGGTTCCAAAGCCAATTAATGAATGTTGGGGGGTTCAAAGCTCATTAATGAATTTGGGGGGTTCCAAAGCTCATTAATTAATTTTGGGGGTTCCAAAGCTCATTAATTAATTTGGGGGGTTCCAAAGCCAATTAATTAATTTTGGGGGGTTCCAAGGCTAATTAATGAATTTTGGGGGGTTCCAAAGCTCATTAATGAATTTTGGGGGGTTCCAAAGCCAATTAATGAATTTGGGGGGTTCCAAAGCTCATTAATTAATTTGGGGGGTTCCAAAGCTCATTAATGAATTTGTGGGGTTCCAAAACCAATTAATTAATTTTGGGGGTTCCAAAGCCAATTAATGAATTGGGGGGGGTTCCAAAACTCATTAATGAATTTGGGGGTTCCAAAGCTCATTAACTAATTTTGGGGGTTCCAAAGCTCATTAATGAATTTGGGGGTTCCAAAGCTAATTAATGAATGTTGGGGTGTCCCCCCCCCCGCAGGTGATGGAACCTTCGTCCCCCCCCCGCGACTTGGAACTGGCGGCGCTGGATCCCCAGAACCCCGCGGAACTCGGGGGATCCCCCCCCCAAAATGCCACCGAGGGGCCCGATCCTGCCCCCCCGCCCCCCAAAACCACCGAGGGGCCCCATCCTGCCCCCCCGCCCCCCAAAACCACCGAGGGGCCCGATCCTGCCCCCCCGCCCCCCAAAACCACCGATGGGCCCGATCCTGTCCCCCCACCCCCCAAAACCACCGAGGGGCCCCATCCTGCCCCCCCACCCCCCAAAACCACCGAGGGGCCCCATCCTGTCCCCCCGCCCCCCAAAACCACCGAGGGGCCCGATCCTGCCCCCCCACCCCCCAAAACCACCGAGGGGCCCGATCCTGTCCCCCCGCCCCCCAAAACCACCGAGGGGCCCGATCCTGCCCCCCCACCCCCCAAAACCACCGAGGGGCCCGATCCTGTCCCCCCGCCCCCCAAAACCACCGATGGGCCCCATCCTGCCCCCCCACCCCCCAAAACCACCGAGGGGCCCGATCCTGCGCCTCAGGGGCCCGATCCCTCGCCCCCCCCCCTCCCCCCCTCCCCCAAATCAACGAGAAAAACGGCTTGATGGTGAAAATCCCCCCCGAGGAGGAGGAGGAGGAGGAGGAGGGTGCGGGGGGGGCCCCCCCCATGCTGGGGGGTCCCCGGGGCGGGGGGGGGTCCCCGCGGTTCGCGGGGCTGGGCAAGGAGCAGGTGCTGCGGGCGGCCGGCAGCGCCCCCTGGCGGCGGGCGCGGGCGCTGCTGCTGCTGCTCTTCTGGGGGGGCCTGGTTGGGGATGGTGGGGGCGGCCGCCGCCATCGTGGCCAGAGCCCCCCGCTGCGACCCCCCCGAACCCCAAAACGAGCTCTGGTGGCAAAAGGGGGCGCTCTACAGGGCACCCCCAAAACCATTCGGAGGGGATCTGAAAGGTGAGAGGGGGAGGGGAGGGACCCAGGTGTTCGGGGATGGGGGGGGGTGGGGGGTCCTATTAGTGACCCCCCAAAAAGGGACCCAGGAGTTCGGGGAGGGACCCAGGAGTTCAGGGAGGGACCCAGGTGTTCGGGGAGGGAGGGGGGGGTGGGGGGTCCTATTAGTGACCCCCCAAAAAAGGGACCCAGGAGGTCGGGGAGTGGGGGGGGGGGGGCCCTTATTAGTGACCCCCCAAGAAAGGGACCCAGGAGTTCGGGGAGGGACCCAGGAGGTCGGGAGGGACCCAGGAGGTCGGGAGGGACCCAGGTGTTCGGGGGGTGGGGGGGGGGGAATTCTCTATTAGTGACACCCCAAAAAAGGGACCCAGGAGTTCAGGGACAGGAGTTCAGGGAGTTCAGGGAGGGAGGGGGGGGGTGGGGGGTCCTATTAGTGACCCCCAAAAAGGGACCCAGGAGTTCGGGAGGGAACCAGGTGTTCAGGGAGGGGGGGGGGGGGGCTATTAGTGACCCCCCCAAAAAGGGACCCAGGAGTTCGGGAGGGAACCAGGTGTTCGGGGGGGGGGGAGGGGGCCTATTAGTGACCCCCCCATAAAGGGACCCAGGAGTTCGGGAGGGACCCAGGAGTTCAGGGAGGGGGGGGGGGGGGGCTATTAGTGACCCCCCCAAAAAGGGACCCAGGAGTTCGGGGAGGGACCCAGGAGTTCGGGGAGGGGGGGCCCTTATTAGTGACCCCCCAAGAAAGGGACCCAGGAGTTCGGGGAGGGACCCAGGAGGTCGGGAGGGGACCCAGGTGTTCGGGGGGTGGGGGGGGGGGAATTCTCTATTAGTGACCCCCCAAAAAAGGGACCCAGGAGTTCGGGAGGGACCCAGGAGTTCGGGGGGGGGGGGGGGGGCTATTAGTGACCCCCCCAAAAAGGGACCCAGGAGTTCGGGAGGGACCCAGGTGTTCGGGGAGGTGGGGGGGGGAGCCCTATTAGTGACCCCTCCCGTAAAGGGACCCAGGAGTTCGGGAGGGACCCAGGAGGTCGGGAAGGGAACCCCCCCTATTAGTGACCCCCCAAAAAAGGGACCCAGGAGTTCGGGGAGGGAGGGGGGCGGAGGGGGTCCTATTAGTGACCCCCCAAAAAGGGACCCAGGAGTTCGGGGAGGGAGGGGGGGGGAGGGGGTCCTATTAGTGACCCCCCAAAAAGGGACCCAGGAGTTCAGGGAGGGACCCAGGAGTTCGGGGAGGGACCCAGCTGTTCGGGGGGGGGGGGGGGGGGTGGGGGGTCCTATTAGTGACCCCCCAAAAAAGGGACCCAGGAGTTCGGGAGGGACCCAGGTGTTCGGGGAGGGGAGGGGGGGGGGGAGCCCTATTAGTGACCCCCCCATAAAGGGACCCAGGAGTTCGGGGAGGGACCCAGGAGTTCGGGGAGGGACCCAGAAGGTCGGGAGGGACCCAGCTGTTCGGGGGGGGGGGTGGGGGGTCCTATTAGTGACCCCCCAAAAAAGGGACCCAGGAGTTCAGGAGGGACCCAGGTGTTCGGGGAGGGGAGGGGGGGGGGGAGCCCTATTAGTGACCCCCCCATAAAGGGACCCAGGAGTTCGGGGAGGGACCCAGGAGGTCGGGAGGGACCCAGGAGTTCGGGGGGTGGGGGGGGGGAATTCTCTATTAGTGACCCCCCCGAAAAGGGACCCAGGAGGTTGGGAAGGGACCCAGGTGTTCGGGGAGGGGGGGGGGGGAGGGGGTCCTATTAGTGACCCCCCAAAAAGGGACCCAGGAGTTCGGGAGGGACCCAGGTGTTCGGGGAGGGGGGGGGGGGGGGAGGGGGTCCTATTAGTGACCCCCCAAAAAGGGACCCAGGAGTTCGGGAGGGACCCAGGAGTTCGGGGAGGGACCCCCCCCCCCCATTAGTGACCCCCAAAAAAGGGACCCAGGAGTTCAGGGAGGGACCCAGGTGTTCGGGGAGGGGGGGGGGGGGGTGGGGGATCCTATTAGTGACCCCCCAAAAAAGGGACCCAGGAGGTCGGGAGGGACCCAGGAGTTCGGGGGCTGGGGGGGGGGGGGAATTCTCTATTAGTGACCCCCAAAAAAGGGACCCAGGAGTTCGGGGAGGGAGTGGGGGGGGGCCCTATTAGTGACACCCCAAAAAAGGGACCCAGGAGTTCGGGGAGCGGGGGGGGGGGCCCTATTAGTGACACCCCAAAAAGGGACCCAGGAGTTCGGGGAGGGAGAGGGGGGGCCCCCCTATTAGTGACCCCCCAAAAAAGGGACCCAGGTGTTCGGGGAGGGAGGGGTGGGGGGTCCTATTAGTGACCCCCCCAAAAAGGGACCCAGGAGGTCGGGGAGGGACCCAGGAGTTCGGGGAAGGTGGTGGGGGGGGAGGCCCTATAGTGACCCCCCCAAAAAGGGACCCAGGAGTTCAGGGAGGGGGGGCCCTTATTAGTGACCCCCACAATAAGGGACCCAGGAGTTCGGGAGGGACCCAGGAGGTCGGGAAGGGACGCCCCCCTATTGGTGACCCCCCAAAAAAGGGACCCAGGAGTTCGGGGGGCGGGGGGGGGGGGAATTCTCTATTAGTGACCCCCCAAAAAAGGGACCCAGGAGTTCGGGAGGGACCCAGGAGTTCGGGGAGGAGGGGGGGGGGCCCTATTAGTGACCCCCTCAAAAAGGGACCCAGGTGTTCGGGGAGGGGGGGGGGGTTCAGTGCTGGTTTTGGGGTTCAGTGCTGGTTTTAAGGTCCCATGAGCTCAGTTTTGGGGGTTCAGGGCCGGTTTTGGGGTTCAGGGCCGGTTTTGGGGTCAGTTTTCGGGTCCCATGAGCTCAGTTTTGGGGTTCAGCACCAGTTTTGGGGTTCAGTGCTGGTTTTGGGGTCCCATGAGCTCAGTTTTGGGGTTCAGGGCCGTTTTTGGGGTTCAGTGCTGGTTTTGGGGTTCAGGGCCGGTTTTGGGGTTCAGGGCCGGTTTT
Organism: Columba guinea; assembly: GCA_032206185.1. Lineage (NCBI taxonomy): Eukaryota > Metazoa > Chordata > Aves > Columbiformes > Columbidae > Columba > Columba guinea. Next base: position 17,858 of record JAVLUU010001085.1, on the reverse strand, counting down.
GGGGTCCCATGAGCTCAGTTTTGGGGTTCAGGGCCAGTTTTGGGGTTCCCTGAGCTCAGTTTTGTGGTCCCATGAGCTCAGTTTTGGGGTTCAGGGCCGGTTTTGGGGTTCAGCACCAGTTTTGGGGTTCAGTGCTGGTTTTGGGGTCCCCTGAGCTCAGTTTTGGGGGTTCAGGGCCTGTTTTGGGGTTCAGCGCCGGTTTTTGGGGTTCAGGGCTGGTTTTAAGGTCCCATGAGCTCAGTTTTGGGGTTCAGCACCGGTTTTGGGGTTCAGTGCTGGTTTTGGGGTCCCATGAGCTCAGTTTTGGGGTTCAGGGCCGGTTTTGGGGTTCAGGGCCGGTTTTGGGGTCCCCTGAGGTCGGTTTTGGGGTTCAGGGCCGGTTTTGGGGTCCCCATGAGCTCAGTTTTGGGGTTCAGGGCCAGTTTTGGGGTTCCCTGAGCTCAGTTTTTGGGGTTCAGTGCTGGTTTTGGGGTTCAGTGCTGGTTTTGGGGTTCAGGGCCGGTTTTGGGGTCCCCTGAGGTCGGTTTTGGGGTTCAGGGCCGGTTTGGAGTCCCATGAGCTCAGTTTTGGGGTTCAGGGCCGGTTTTGGGGTTCAGTGCTGGTTTTGGGGTCCCATGAGCTCAGTTTTGGGGTTCAGTGCCAGTTTTGGGGTTCAGGGCCGGTTTTGGGGTTCAGGGCTGGTTTTGGGGTCAGTTTTGGGGTCTCATGAGCTCAGTTTTGGGGTTCAGGGCCGGTTTTGGGGTTCAGGGCTGGTTTTAAGGTCCCATGAGCTCAGTTTTGGGGGTTCAGTGCTGGTTTTGGGGTTCAGGGCCGGTTTTGGGGTCCCCTGAGGTCGGTTTTGGGGTCCCAGGGGTCTCTTCCCGCCTGGCGCACGTGGCGAGTTTGGGGGTGCGGGGGCTGGTCCTGGGGCCCCTGCACCCCCCCCTGGAGCAACAGCTGGAGCAGCCGGAACAACATCTGGCACATCTGGATCCCGCCCTGGGGACGCTCGGCGACCTGCGGCAGCTGCTGCAGGCGGCGAAGGACACAGGTGGGGACCCCAAAATGGGGGGGACCCCAAAATGGGGGGGGACCCCAAAATGGGGGGGACTCCAAAGTGGGGGGGACCCCAAAATGGGGGGGACTCCAAAGTGGGGGGGGACTCCAAAAATGGGGGGGACCCCAAAATGGGGGGATCCCTGAAATGGAGGGACCCCAAAAATGGGGGGGACCCCAAAATGGGGGGACCCCAAAATGGGGGGGATCCCTGAAATGGGGGGGACCCCAAAAATGGGGGGGACCCCAAAATGGGGGGGACCCCAAAATGGGGGGATCCCGAAATGGGAGGGACCCCGAAATGGGAGGGACCCCAAAATGGGGGGACCCCAAAATGGGGGGATCCCTGAAATGGGGGGGACCCCAAAATGGGGGGGACCCCAAAATGGGGGGGGACCCCAAAGTGGGGGGGACCCCAAAGTGGGGGGGACCGCAAAAATGGGGGGGGACCCAAAAATGGGTGGGGACCCCAAAGTGGGGGGGACCCCAAGATGGGGGGGACTCCAAAGTGGGGGGACCCCAAGATGGGGGGGACCCAAGATGGGGGGGACCCCAAGATGGGGGGGACCCCAAGATGGGGGGGACCCCAAAAATGGGGGGGACCCCAAAATGGGGGGGGACCCCAAAATGGGGGGGACCCCAAGATGGGGGGACTCCAAAGTGGGGGGACCCCAAAATGGGGGGGACCCCAAAGTGGAAGGGGGACCCCAAAAATGGGGGGGACCCCAAAGTGGAAGGGGGGACCCCAAAAATGGGGGGGACCCCAAAGTGGATGGGGGGGACCCCAAGATGGGGGGGACCCCAAAATGGGGGGGACCCCAAAGATGGGGGGAACCCCAAAGTGGGGGAGACCCCAAAGTGGGAGGGACCCCAAAAATGGTGGGGACCCCAAGATGGGGGGGACCCCAAAAATGGGGGGGACCCAAAGTGGAAGGGGGGACCCCAAGATGGGGGGGACACACACCCCAAAGTGGGGGGGACCCCCAAAAATGGGGGATCCCTGAAATGGGAGGGACCCCAAAGTGGAAGGGGGGGACCCCAAGATGGGGGGGACCCCAAAATGGGGGGGACCCCAAAGTGGGGGGGGACCCCAAAAATGGGGGGACCCCAAAGTGGGGGGGACCCCAAAAATGGGGGGGACCCAAAGTGGAAGGGGGGACCCCAAGATGGGGGGGACCCAGACCCCAAAAATGGGGGGGACCCCAAAGATGGGGGGAACCCCAAAAAAGGGGGGACCCAAAGTTGGAAGGGGGGACCCCAAAAATGGGGGGGAGACTCTGAGATGGGGGGGGCGTGGGGATATGGGGGGGGACCCTGAAATGGGGGGGACACCCCAAAACAATAGGGGGGGACCACGAAATGGGGGAGGGGACCCTGAAATATGGGGGGGACCCTGAGCTGGGGACCCCAATGTTGGGGGGGGCAGGATGTGGGGGGGGGTCCCCGAATTCGGGGGTGACCCCCCCGTGACCCCCCAGGGCTGCGGGTGCTGCTGGATCTGACCCCTGACCCCTGGGGGGCGGAGCCGTGGGGCGGGGCCAACAGGACCCAGCTCACCGCCCAGATCCCGGTGAGATGTGGGGCGGCTATGGGGCAGCTGTGGGGCAGCTGTGGGGTGGCTATGGGGCGGTTATGGGGTGGTTATGGGGCAGCTGTGGGGTGGTTATGGGGCAGCTGTGGGGTGGTTATGGGGCAGGTGTGGGGCGGCTATGGGGCAGATGTGGGGCGGCTATGGGGTGGTTATGGGGCGGATGTGGGGCGGCTATGGGGCGGTTATGGGGCAGGTTTGGGGCGGCTATGGGGTGGTTATGGGGCGGATGTGGGGTGGTTATGGGGCAGGTGTGGGGCGGCTGTGGGTGGTTATGGAGTAGCTGTGGGGCAGCTATGGGGCGGTTATGGGGCATTTAGGGGGAATGGGGGGCGGTTATGGGGCAGGTGTGGGGCGGCTATGGGGCAGGTGTGGGGCGGTTATGGGGTGGTTATGGGGCAGATGTGGGGCCGCTATGGGGCAGCTGTGGGGCAGGTGTGGGGCGGCTATGGGGTGGTTATGGGGTGGTTATGGGGCAGCTGTGGGGCAGGTGTGGGGCAGCTATGGGGTGGTTATGGGGTGGTTATGGGGCAGGTGTGGGGCGGCTATGGGGTGGTTATGGGGTGGTTATGGGGCAGGTGTGGGGCGGCTGTGGGGCAGGTGTGGGGCGGCTATGGGGTGGTTGTGGGGCGGCTATGGGGCGGTTATGGGGCAGATGTGGGGTGATTATGGAGTAGCTGTGAGGCAGTTATGGGGCACTTAGGGGGAATGGGGGGCAGTTATGGGGCGGCTGTGGGGCGGTTATGGGGCAGGTGTGGGGTGGTTATGGGGCAGGTGTGGGGCAGCTGTGGGGTGATTATAGGGTGGTTATGGGGCATTTAGGGGGAATGGGGGGCAGCTATGGGGAAGTTATGGGGCAGGTGTGGGGCGGCTGTGGGGTGGTTATGGGGCAGCTATGGGGTGCTTATGGGGCAGGTGTGAGGTGATTATGGGGCAGGTGTAGGGTGGCTGTGGGGCAGGTGTGGGGTGGTTATGGGGTCTCTATGGGTCTCTGTGGGTCCTATGGGTCGCTGTGGGTCTCTATGGGTCACGTGGGTCGCTGTGGGTCTCTGTGGGTCTCTATGGGTCCCGTGGGTCTCTATGGGTCCCGTGGGTCTCTATGGGTCACTGTGGGTCCCGTGGGTCTCTATGGGTCTCTATGGGTCCTATGGATCCATGTGGGTCTCTATGGGTCCCGTGGGTCTCTATGGGTCTCTATGGGTCTCTATGGGTCCCGTGGGTCTCTATGGGTCCCGTGGGTCTCTGTGGGTCTCTATGGGTCCCATGGGTCTCTATGGGTCCCGTGGGTCTCTATGGGTCTCTATGGGTCCCGTGGGTCTCTATGGGTCTCTGTGAGTCTCTGTGGGTCTCTATGGGTCTCTGTGGGTCTCTGTGGGTCTCTATGGGTCCCGTGGGTCTCTATGGGTCTCTGTGGGTCCCGTGGGTCTCTATGGGTCCCGTGAGTCTCTGTGGGTCTCTATGGGTCCCATGGGTCTCTATGGGTCCCATGGGTCTCTATGGGTCCCGTGGGTCTCTATGGGTCTCTGTGGGTTCTATGGGTCTCTGTGGGTCTCTATGGGTCCCGTGGGTCTCTGTGGGTCCCGTGGGTCTCTATGGGTCCCATGGGTCTCTATGGGTCCCGTGGGTCTCTATGGGTCCCGTGGGTCTCTATGGGTCCCGTGGGTCTCTGTGGGTCTCTATGGGTCCCGTGGGTCTCTGTGGGTCCCGTGGGTCTCTATGGGTCCCGTGGGTCTCTATGGGTCCCGTGGGTCTCTATGGGTCCCGTGGGTCTCTGTGGGTCTCTATGGGTCCTGTGGGTCTCTATGGGTCCCGTGGGTCTCTATGGGTCCCGTGGGTCTCTATGGGTCTCTGTGGGTCCCGTGGGTCTCTATGGGTCCCGTGGGTCTCTATGGGTCCCGTGGGTCTCTGTGGGTCCCGTGGGTCTCTGTGGGCGTCCGTGGTCCCTGTGGGTCAGTGTCCGTGTGTCCGTCCAGCGCGCCGTGTCCGTCTGGCTGCAGCGGGGGCTGGGGGGGATCTTCCTGGACGCCGTCGAGGAGCTGGAGGTGACGCTTATGGGGCAGGGGGCACTTATGGGGCAGGGGGGGCACTTATGGGGCAGGGGAGGCACTTATGGGGCAGGGGGGGACACTTATGGGGCAGGGGAGGCACTTATGGGGCAGGGGGGGGACACTTATGGGGCAGGGGAGGCACTTATGGGGCAGGGGGGGACACTTATGGGGCAGGGGAGGCACTTATGGGGCAGGGGGGGACACTTATGGGGCAGGGGACACTTATGGGGCAGGAATGGGGCAGGGGGACACTTATGGGGCAGGGGGACACTTATGGGGCAGGGGGACGCTTATGGGGCAGGGGGGCACTTATGGGGCAGGAATGGGGCAGGGGGACACTTATGGGGCGGGGGGGAACACTTATGGGGCAGGGGCACTTATGGGGCAGGGGGACACATGGGGCAGGGGACACTTATGGGGCAGGGGACACTTATGGGGCGGGGGGACACTTATGGGGCAGGGGACACTTATGGGGCGGGGGGAAACTTATGGGGCAGGAATGGGGCAGGGGGACACTTATGGGGCAGGGGACACTTATGGGGCAGGGGGACACTTATGGGGCAGGAGGACACTTACAGGGGCAGGGGACACTTATGGGGCAGGGGGGACACTTATGGGGCAGGGGGACACTTATGGGGCAGGAATGGGGCAGGGGGGACACTTATGGGGCAGGGGGGACACTTATGGGGCAGGGGGGACACTTATGGGGCGGGGGCCACTTGGGGGGCAGGGGTGGGGGAGGGGGCCACATGGGGGTTTCTCTGGGGCAGGAGGGGGCGGGGTCACTGGGGTCACTGGGGTCACTGACCCCGGCCCCTCCCCCAGCCCCAGCTGCTGCACCAATGGAGGAACCTGACGGAGGAACTGGGGGGGTGAGACCCCCCCCCCAAACACACATGGACCCCATAGACCCCCCATGGACCCCCATAGACCCCATAGACCCCCATAGACCCCATAGACCCCCATGGACCCCATAGACCCCCATAGACCCCATAGACCCCATAGACCCCATAGACCCCATAGACCCCATAGACCCCCATAGACCCCATAGACCCCATAGACCCCCATAGACCCCATAGACCCCCATAGACCCCATAGACCCCATAGACCCCCATAGACCCCCATAGACCCCCATAGACCCCATAGACCCCATAGACCCCCATAGACCCCCATAGACCCCCATAGACCCCATAGACCCCCCATAGACCCCATAGACCCCATAGACCCCCATAGACCCCCATAGACCCCATAGACCCCATAGACCCCATAGACCCCCATAGACCCCCATAGACCCCCATAGACCCCATAGACCCCCATAGACCCCATAGACCCCATAGACCCCATAGACCCCCATAGACCCCATAGACCCCCGTAGACCCCCCGTAGACCCCATAGACCCCATAGACCCCCATAGACCCCCATAGACCCCCATAGACCCCATAGACCCCCATGGACCCCCATGGACCCCCATAGACCCCCATGGACCCCCATGGACCCCATAGACCCCAATAGACCCCCATAGACCCCCCATAGACCCCCATGGACCCCCATGGACCCCCATGGACCCCCATAGACCCCCATGGACCCCATAGACCCCCATAGACCCCCATGGACCCCCATGGACCCCATAGACCCCCATAGACCCCATAGACCCCATAGACCCCCATAGGCCCCCATAGACCCCCATAGACCCCATAGACCCCCATGGACCCCCATAGACCCCCATAGACCCCCATGGACCCCATAGACCCATAGACCCCCATAGACCCCATAGACCCCCGTGGACCCCCATGGACCCCCATGGACCCCATAGACCCCCATGGACCCCATAGACCCCAATAGACCCCCATAGACCCCCATGGACCCCCATGGACCCCCATAGACCCCCATGGACCCCATAGACCCCCATAGACCCCCATGGACCCCCATGGACCCCATAGACCCCCATAGACCCCATAGACCCCCATAGACCCCCATAGACCCCATAGGACCCCTGTGGACCCCCATGGACCCCCATGGACCCCCATGGACCCCCATAGACCCCCATGGACCCCATAGACCCCCATAGACCCCATAGACCCCCATAGACCCCATGGACCCCCATAGACCCCATAGACCCCTGTGGACCCCCATGGACCCCCATGGACCCCCATAGACCCCCATGGACCCCATAGACCCCCATAGACCCCCATAGACCCCCATGGACCCCATAGACCCCCATAGACCCAATAGACCCCCATAGACCCCCCATAGACCCCCATAGACCCCCATAGACCCCCATGGACCCCCATGGACCCCATAGACCCCCATAGACCCAATAGACCCCCATAGACCCCCCATAGACCCCCATGGACCCCCCATAGACCCCCATAGACCCCATAGACCCCCATAGACCCCCATAGACCCCCCATGGACCCCCATGGACCCCCCATGGACCCCCATAGACCCCCATGGACCCTATAGACCCCCATAGACCCCCATGGACCCCATAGACCCCCATAGCCCCCCAATATCACTCCCATAGCCCCCCAATATCACTCCATAGCTCCTATGGCCCCCAATATCACCCCAATATCACCCCATAGCGCCCCCCATAGCCCCCCAATATCACCCCATAGCCCCCAATATCACCCCATTGCCCCCCATGGCCAATATCACCCCATTGCCCCCCATGGCCCCCCCTGAGATTCCCACCCCTCCGCCTACCCTGGGTGACCCTGTGACCCCCCTGACCCCTGTGACCCCCTGACCCCATAACCCAATGACCCCAGTGACCCCTTGACCCTTGTGACCCCCTGACCCCATAACCCAATGACCCCAGTGACCCCTTGACCCCTGTGACCCCCTGACCCCCATAACCCAATGACCCCCAGTGACCCCTTGACCCCTGTGACCCCCTGACCCCATAACCCAATGACCCCAGTGACCCCTTGACCCCTGTGACCCCATGACCCCAGTGACCCCTTGACCCCATAACCCAATGACCCTGTGACCCCCCTGACCCCATAACGCTGTGACCCCCAGTGACCCCTTGACCCCATAACCCAATGAGCCTGTGACCCCTGACCCCATAACGCTGTGACCCCAGAGACCCCCTGACCCCAATGACCTCCTGACCCCCATAACCCAGTGACCCCCTTGACCTTAGTGACCCCTGACCCTCATAACCCCCGTGACCTCTTTGACCCCAGTGATCCCCTGACCGTAGTGACCCCATGACCCCTGCGACCTTTGACCCTTGTGACCCGTGTCACCCCCATAAGTCCCATGACCCTGTGATCTCTTTGACCCCAGTGACCCCGTAACCCCTATGACCCCCGGGACCTCCTTGAGCCCAGTGACCCCTGACCCCTCTGACCTTTATAACCCCTATGATCTTGTGAACCCTGTGACCCTTGACCCCAGTGACCCCCATTGACCCTATGACCTCTTTGACCCCAGTGACCCCCATAACCCCGGTGACCCCTGCGACCCCGTGAACCCTCTCTTTGACCCCGGTGACCCCCTGTGACCCCGTGACCTCTTTGACCCCGGTGACCCCCCATAACCCTGGTGACCCCTGCGACCCCGTGACCTCTTTGACCCCAGTGACCCCTGCGACCCCGTGACCTCTTTGACCCCGGTGACCCCTATAACCCCGGTGACTCCTGTGACCCCGTGACCTCTTTGACCCTGGTGACCCCTGCGACCCCGTGACCTCTTTGACCCCGGTGACCCCCATAACCCTTATGGCCCCAGTGACCTGTATGACCCCTGTGACCCCTGACCTTTGCCCTCTGCCCCCAGCGTGCTGGTGCTGGGCCTCCCGCTCCCATGATTCTCTGGGGCTGCGCCGGGCGCTCAACATCTCGGGGGAGGGGCAGCTGCTCATTGGCCAGCTCCCGCCCGGCTCCGCCCCCATCGATGACGTCATCGACCTCGTCACGAACCCCAAAATCCACCTGGGATGGAGCGTGAGTGACCCCCAAAAAACCGACCCCCCTGGAGCCCGGCTGGGGGGGACCCAGGCGTCCGGGAGGGACCCAGGCGTCCGGGAGGGACTCAGGAGTTCTGGAGGGACCCAGGCGTCCGGGAGGGACCCAGGAGTGCGGGAGGGGACCCAGGAGTCCGGGAGGGACCCAGGAGTTCGGGAGGGACCCAGGAGTCCGGGAGAGGGACCCAGGCGTCCGGGAGGGACCCAGGAGTCCGGGAGGGGGCCCAGGCGTCCGGGAGGGGACCCAGGAGTCCGGGAGGGGACCCAGGAGTTCTGGAGGGACCCAGGCGTCCGGGAGGGACCCAGGAGTTCGGGAGGGACCCAGGAGTTCGGGAGGGACCCAGGCGTCCGGGAGGGACCCAGGAGTGCGGGAGGGACCCAGGAGTGCGGGAGGGACCCAGGCGTCCGGGAGGGGACCCAGGAGTCCGGGAGAGGGACCCAGGCGTCCGGGAGGGACCCAGGCGTCCGGGAGGGGACCCAGGAGTCCGGGAGGGGACCCAGGCGTCCGGGAGGGACCCAGGAGTTCGGGAGGGACCCAGGAGTCCGGGAGGGACTCAGGAGTTCTGGAGGGAACCCAGGTGTCCGGGAAGGGACCCAGGAGTTCGGGAGGGACCCAGGCGTCCGGGAGGGACCCAGGAGTGCGGGAGGGACCCAGGAGTGCGGGAGGGACCCAGGCGTGCGGGAGGGACCCAGGAGTCCGGGAGGGACCCAGGAGTGCGGGAGGGGACCCAGGAGTGCGGGAGGGACCCAGGAGTTCGGGAGGGACCCAGGCGTCCGGGAGGGACCCAGGAGTCCGGGAGAGGGACCCAGGCGTCCGGGAGGGACCCAGGCGTCCGGGAGGGACCCAGGCGTCCAGGAGGGGACCCAGTGAGTTCAGGAGGGACCCAGGCTTCTGGGAAGGGACCCAGGCGTCCGGGAGGGGACCCAGGCGTCTGGGAGGGACCCAGGAGTCCGGGAGGGACCCAGGAGTTCTGGAGGGACCCAGGAGTTCTGGAGGGACCCCGGCGTCCGGGCGCCGTGCTGAGCGTTGGGCCGCCCGCAGGTGGGGTCCCTGCTCCGCCGCGCTCCGGGCGCCCCCTGGCGGCAGCTGCTGCTCTGGGCGCTGCCCGGGGCCCCCGGCGCTCAACTACGGGGACGAGCTGGGGCTCAGGGACCCGCCCGGGGGGGGCGCGCAGGTGAGCGGGGGACCCAGGCGTCCGGGGGGGACCCAGGAGTGCGGGGGGACCCAGGAGTTGCGGGGGGACCCAGGAGTGCGGGAGGGACCCAGGCGTCCGGGGGGACCCAGGAGTGCGGGAGGGACCCAGGAGTGCGGGGGGGACCCAGGAGTTCGGGAGGGACCCAGGAGTGCGGGAGGGGACCCAGGAGTTCGGGAGGGACCCAGGAGTTCGGGAGGGACCCAGGAGTTCGGGAGGGACCCAGGAGTTCGGGAGGGGACCCAGGAGTTCGGGAGGGACCCAGGAGTTCGGGAGGGACCCTGGAGTTCGGGAGGGACCCAGGAGTTCGGGAGGGACCCAGGAGTTCGGGAGGGACCCCAGGAGTGCGGGGAGGGACCCAGGAGTGCGGGGGGACCCAGGAGTTCGGGGGGGGACCCAGGAGTGGGGGAGGGACCCAGGAGTTCAGGAGGGACCCAGGAGTTCGGGAGGGACCCAGGAGTTCGGGAGGGACCCAGGAGTTCGGGAGGGACCCTGGAGTTCGGGAGGGACCCAGGAGTTCGGGAGGGACCCAGGAGTTCGGGAGGGACCCAGGAGTTCGGGAGGGGACCCAGGAGTTCGGGAGGGACCCAGGAGTTCCGGAGGGACCCTGGAGTTCGGGGAGGGACCCAGGAGATCGGGGGGGACCCAGGCGTGCGGGGGGGACCCAGGAGTTCAGGAGGGACCCAGGAGTTCGGGGGGGACCCAGGGAGTGGGGGAGGGACCCAGGAGTTCAGGAGGGACCCTGGAGTTCGGGAGGGGACCCAGGAGTTCGGGAGGGACCCAGGAGTTCGGGAGGGACCCAGGAGTTCGGGGGGGGGACCCAGGAGTTCGGGAGGGACCCAGGAGTTCGGGAAGGGACCCAGGAGTTCGGGAAGGGACCCAGGAGTTCGGGAGGGACCCAGGAGTTCGGGAGGGACCCAGGAGTTCGGGAGGGGACCCAGGAGTTCGGGAGGGACCCAGGAGTTCGGGAGGGACCCAGGAGTGGGGGGGAGGGACCCAGGAGTCCGGGGGGACCCAGGAGTTCGGGAGGGACCCAGGAGTTCGGGAGGGACCCAGGAGTTCGGAGGGACCCCAGGCGTCCGGGGGGACCCAGGAGTGCAGGGGGGACCCAGGAGTTCGGGAGGGACCCAGGAGTTCGGGGGGGGACCCAGGAGTTCGGGAGGGACCCAGGAGTTCGGGGGGGACCCAGGAGTGGGGGAGGGACCCAGGAGTTCAGGAGGGACCCAGGCGTCCGGGGGGACCCAGGAGTGCGGGGGGGACCCAGGAGTTCGGGAGGGACCCAGGAGTCTGGGGGTCCCCCGTATGGGTGATTCCCCAATATAGGGGGTCCTTAATAGAGGGGGATTCCAATATGGGGGGTCCTAATATGGGAGGTCCCCAATAACGGGGGGTCCCAATATGAGGGGGTCCCCAATATAGGGGGGTTCCAATAAGGGTGTCTCAATATGGGGGGGGGACACCCTAAAACCTACATAGTGGGTCCAATTTGGTCCCATTTTATGGGGGATGGGGGGACCCAGGAGTTCGGGAGGGGCCCGGGGGGAGGGGCCTGGGGGGGTCTGGGGGCTTTTAAATGGGGTGGGGGAGGGGCTGGGGGGGAGGGGCCATTGGGGGCATTTTGGGGGGTGGGGGGAGGGGTGCTGCCCCCCCTGACCTTTGCCCTTTGCCCCCAGCTGACCCCGATGCCCTGGGAGCTGATTGAGCAGATCCAGGAGGGCGGGAACAGCAGCGAGGTGGGAAAAGGGGCGGGGCCTGAGCCGGGGGGGGGGCGGGGTTTGCCACGACTGGGCGGGGCTTCCCCATCCCAATGACTCCTTAAAGGGGCAACACCCCGGAGGGTGCCCTTAAAAGGGCAACGGCACATCCGGGGCGTGGCCTTAAAGGGGCGATGGGCCCGGAGTCTCGTCTTAAAGGGGCAACGCACCTTTTATGCCCTTAAAGGGGCCGCGTCCCGGTTTGGGCCCCGCGGGATGTTCTTAAAAGGGCAACGGCTGGGGGGGGGGGGGGCCCTTAAAGGGGCAATGTGGCTTTATTCTTAAAAGGGCAACAACAGCACGTGCCCTTAAAGGGGCCAAACACCTTTTGTCCTTAAAGGGGCCACATCGTGGTTCCCCCCCTCCCCCAATTTGGGATTTTTCCCCCCCATTTATGGTTTTTCCCCCCCAATTTGGGGGGTTAGTAACCCCCCATTTCCCCCCAGACCTCTCGTCCCCCCCATTATTTCACTATTTGCCCCCCAATTTTTAGGTTCCCCCCCAATTTAAGGTCCTTTTTTCACCCCATTTTGCCCATTTTCACTGATTTTACCCCCAATTCCCTGTCCCCCCCCCATTCCCACCATCCATCCCCCCATTATTTTACTATTCCCCCCCCATTTTTAGGTTCCCCCCCCCCCCTTTTTTAGGTTCCCCCCCAATTTTTAGGTTCCCCCCCAATTTTAAGTACATTTTTCGCCCCATTTTGCCCATTTTCACTGATTTTACCCCCAAATCCATGTCCCCCCCCCATTCCCACCATCCATCCCCCCATTATTTCACTATCCCCCCCCCATTTTTAGGTTCCCCCCCAATTTTTAGGTTCCCCCTCCCAATTTTAAGTGCATTTTTTGCCCCCATTTTGCCCATTTTCCCCGATTTTAACCCCAATTCCCTGTCCCCCCCCTATTCCCACCATTCATCCCCCCATTATTTTACTGTTCCCCCCCCCATTTTTTAGGTTCCCCCCCCCATTTTTAGGTTCCCCCCCCCCATTTTTAGGTTCCCCTCCCCAATTTTAAGTGCATTTTTTGCCCCATTTTGCCCATTTTCACTGATTTTACCCCCAATTCCCTGTCCCCCCCCCCCAGGCCGTCCTTCTGTCCCTGTCCCGCCGTCTTTCCCGCCTCCGCTCGCAGGAGCCGGTTCTGCAGCGCGGGGGATTCGAACCCGTGGCCTCGGAACCCGGAACCTTCGCGTTCCTACGCTCCTGGGACTTCCGGCGGCGCTTCCTGGTTCTGGTTAACCCTAACTCGGAGCCACGCCCCCCGCTCTTGGCCCCGCCCCCCGGCTTTCCCGCGCGCGCCACGCTGCTCGCCAGCACTCACAGGCCACGCCCCCCCGCCGGAAGAGGTGGAGCTGCGCGCGCTGCGGCTGCGGCCGCATGAGGGGGTGGTGCTGGGGCTGGCCCCGCCCACCGCGTGACACCGGAAGTGGGGGGAATCCCCCCCCCAATAGGGGAATCCCCATAAACTGGGGAAACCCCCGGAAATGGGGGAATCCCCCTCCCCCCTCTACACCAGATTCCCCACAAATTGGGGACCCCCCCCTCCCCCCCCAGGACCCACTAACACCCCCAAATCTGGGGGACCCCCCGCCCCCAAATCTGGGGGATCACCCCTCTAAATTGGGGACCCCCAGCTCAGCCATAAATTGGGGAACCCCCAAAACACTCACAAATTGGGGACCCCCCCCCTCCATAAACTGGGGGGACCCCCCCAAAAATCCCCACAAACTGGGGAACCCCCAAAAATCTGGGGGACCTCCCCCAGACCCAACAAACGGGGAACCCCCCAAAACACCCCCAAATTGGGGACCCCCTATGAACTGGGGACCCCCAGATCACCCCCAAATTGGGGGACCCCCCCCCCAGGACCCATTACTTGTGGACCCCCAACCCCACCCCATAAATTGGGGAACCCCCCCAGATCACCCACAGACTGGGGACCCCCCCCCCCCTTGAATCACCCACAATTTGGGGGACACCCCCCCAGATCTCATTTAGACCCTCCCTCATTTTAAGGGTACCCCCAATTTTAGGGGTCTCTTAATTAACTTTAAGGTCCCCCCCCACACTCCAATTTTAGGGGGGTCCCTTGTCCCCCCCCCCCCACCCCCCCAAATCCTCAATAAACGAACCTGCATTTGTGCCTATGGAGCCGTTCTCTGGGGAGGGGGCGGGGGGACCCAGGAGTTCGGGAGGGACCCAGGAGTTCGGGGGGACCCAGGAGTTCGGGGGGGACCCAGGCGTTCGGGAACGTGTTCCCCCCCCGAGTCTTGGGGGTACCCTGGGGTTTGGGGGTCACATTGTTGAGCCCCAAAAGGACTTGGGGGGTCACAGGGGAAGTTGGGGGGCTGGGGGGGGTACCTGGGGGGCTGCTCAGAAACGGGGGCACTTGGGGGTCGGGGGGAATTTGGGGTCACGGAGGAACTTGGTGGGGGCGGGAGGACCCTGGGGATTCCTGAGCTGCCCCACAGGCACGCCCCTCCAGCTCCAGGCCACGCCCCCTTGTCCCCGCCCCCTGCTCTAAGCCACGCCCCGCCCGCCGCAAGACAAACCACGCCCACTGCGCTAAACCCCCCCCCCCCCGGTCCTTTCCCGCTTCAGGCCACGCCCCCCGCCGAATCAAACCACGCCCCTCGCGCTCGTTCCCGCCCCCTGCTCTTAGCCACGCCCCACCGGCGCGTCAAAACACGCCCCCCGTAGCAGTTCCCGCCCACCCGCGTCAAACGGCGCCCCATCCGCGCTAAGCCACGCCCCCCCCGCTCCGTTCCGGAAGTGACGTAGAGGAAGCGGTCCAGCCATGAAGCTGCTCACGCACAACCTGCTGAGCTCGAACGTCCCGGGAACCAAAGAGCGCGGGTTCCCGCTGCTCATACAGGTGCCCGGACGCCTGGGTCCCTCCCGCACTCCTGGGTCCCTTCCCGCACGCCTGGGTCCCTTCCCGCACGCCTGGGTCCCTCCCGAACTCCTGGGTCCCTCCCGCACTCCTGGGTCCCTCCCTGAACTCCTGGGTCCCTTCCTGCACGCCTGGGTCCCCCCCCCCCGCCCTCCTGGGTCCGTCCCGAACGCCTGGGTCCCCCCTGAACTCCCGTTTCCCCCTCCCGAACGCCTGGGTCCCTCCCGCACTCCTGGGTCCCCCTCCGGAACGCCTGGGTCCCTCCAAACACCCCAAAACTGGGATCCCCCGCCCTCCTGGGTGCCCCCCCCCGCACCTCCCGTTTCCCCCCCCCCGCACTCCTGGGTCCCCCCTCCCGAACTCCTGGTCCCCCCTGAACTCCCATTTCCCCCCCGCCCTCCCGGCTCCCTCCCGCACTCCTGGGTCCCCCCGCACTCCTGGGTCCCCCCTCCCGCACTCCTGGGTCCCCCCCCCGCACTCCTGGGTCCCCCCCCGCACTCCTGGGTCCCTCCCGCACTCCTGGGTCCCCCCCCCGCACTCCTGGGTCCCCCCCGCACTCCTGGGTCCCCTCCCGCACTCCTGGGTCCCCCCCCGCACTCCTGGGTCCCCTCCCGCACTCCTGGGTCCCCCCCCCCCCGCACTCCTGGGTCCCCCCTCCCGCACTCCTGGGTCCCCTCCCGCACTCCTGGGTCCCCTCCCGCACTCCTGGGTCCCTCCCGCACTCCTGGGTCCCCCCCCCCGCACTCCTGGGTCCCCCCCCGCACTCCTGGGTCCCCTCCCGCACTCCTGGGTCCCCCCCGCACTCCTGGGTCCCCTCCCGCACTCCTGGGTCCCCCCCGCACTCCTGGGTCCCCTCCCGCACTCCTGGGTCCCCCCCCGCACTCCTGGTCCCTCCCGCACTCCTGGGTCCCCCCCCGCACTCCTGGGTCCCCCCCGCACTCCTGGGTCCCCCCCCCGCACTCCTGGGTCCCCCCTCCCGCACTCCTGGGTCCCCCCCCCGCACTCCTGGGTCCCCCCCCGCACTCCTGGGTCCCCTCCCCGCACTCCTGGGTCCCCTCCCGCACTCCTGGGTCCCCTCCCGCACTCCTGGGTCCCCCCCCGCACTCCTGGGTCCCTCCCCGAACTCCTGGGTCCCTCCCGAACTCCTGGGTCCCCCCCCGAACTCCTGGGTCCCCCCCCCCCGCACTCCTGGGTCCCCCCCCCCGCACTCCTGGGTCCCCCCTGAACTCCCCTTTCCCCCCCTCCGTCCCGCTCCCCCTCCCGCCCTCCCGGCTCCCCCCCCGCACTCCTGGGTCCCCCCTCCCCCCCGCTCCCCCCCGCCCCCCGTGTCACCGTGTCCCCCCCCCCAGGCCTCCGAGGTTCGGGTCCGGCCGGTCCCGTTCAACGGCGCCTTCGTGGCGCGGATGGTCCCGCGGCTGCACTGGGGGGCGCTGCTGGAGGCGGCGCGGAGCGTGAGCCTCACGGGGACCCGGGAGGGCGGGGGGACCCAGGAGTGCGGGGGGGACCCAGGAGTGCGGGGGACCCAGGAGTGCGGGAGGGGGGACCCAGGAGTGCGGGGGACCCAGGAGTGCGGGGGGGGACCCGGGAGTGCGGGAGGGGGGACCCGGGAGTGCGGGAGGGACCCGGGAGGGCGGGGGGGGGGAGCCGGGAGGGCGGGGGGGACCCGGGAGTGCGGGAGGGACCCGGGAGTGCGGGGGGGACCCGGGAGTGCGGGAGGGGGGAGCCGGGAGTGCGGGGGGGGAGCCGGGAGTGCGGGGGGGGAGCCGGGAGTGCGGGAGGGGGGACCGGGAGGGCGGGGGGGGGACCCAGGAGTGCGGGAGGGACCCAGGAGTGCGGGAGGGGGGACCCAGGAGTGCGGGAGGGACCCAGGAGTGCGGGAGGGGGGACCCGGGAGTGCGGGGGGGACCCAGGAGGGCGGGAGGGACCCAGGAGGGCGGGGGGGACCCGGGAGTGCGGGGGGGGACCCAGGAGGGCGGGGGAGGGGACCCAAGAGTTCGGGGGGGATCCCATTTTTGGGGGGGTGGGGGCACCCCAGTTTGGGATGGTCTTTAATTACGGGGGGGCGGGTGTATGAGGTTTAGGGGGGGTGGTCTCCATTGGGGACTCCCCATTGTGGGGGGTGCCCGAGTTCGGGGGGTTATGGGGGTAATTTGGGGGGTGTTTTGGGGGGTCCCTCCCCCTCACTGTGTGTATCCCCCCCCCCAAAAGTTGGGGCACCCCCCCGAGCTGCCCCCCGAACCCGCCCCCGGCTACGAGAGCGACGAGGACGTTCCTGCGGCGCCTGCACCACCTGCTGCTCGAGGTGGGGGACCCCCGAAATGTGGGGGGACCCCGAAATGTGGGGGGACCCCGAAATGGGGGGGGACCCCGAAATGTGGGTGGACCCTGAAATGGGGGGCTTGACCCTGAAATATGGGGGGGACCCCGAAATATGGGGGGTGGACCCCGTAATATGGGGGGACCCCGAAATAGGGGGGGACCCCCGAAATATGGGGGGGTGGACCCCGAAATGGGGGGGGACTCCAAAATACGGGGGGTGGACCCCGAAATATGGGGGGTGGACCCCAAAATATGGGTGGACCCCAAAATATGGGGGGACCCTGAAATGGGGGGGTTGACCCTGAAATGGGGGGGGTTGACCCTGAAATATGGGGGGGACCCCCAAAATATGGGGGGACCCCAAAATATGGGGGACCCTGAAATGGGGGGGGTTGACCATGAGATGTGGGGGGACCCCGAAATATGGGGGGTGGACCCCAAAATATGGGGGGTGGACCCCAAAATATGGGGGGGGACCCTGAAATATGGGGGGGACCCTGAAATGGGGAGGTTGACCCCGAAATATGGGGGGACCCCAAAATATGGGGGACCCTGAAATGGGGGGGGTTGACCATGAGATATGGGGGGACCCAGAAATATGGGGGGTGGACCCCGAAATATGGGGGGACCCCAAAATATGGGGGACCCTGAAATGGGGGGGTTGACCATGAGATATGGGGGGACCCAGAAATATGGGGGGTGGACCCCGAAATATGGGGGGTGGACCCCGAAATATGGGGGGTACCCCGAAATATGGGGGACCCCAAAATGGGGGGGGTTGACCCCGAAATATGGGGGGACTCCAAAATATGGGGGGGACCCCGAAATATGGGGGGGACCCCGAAATATGGGGGGACCCTGAAATGGGGAGGTTGACCCCGAAATATGGGGGGGACCCCAAAATATGGGGCGACCCCAAAATATGGGTGGACCCAGAAATATGGGGGGACCCCAAAATATGGGCGGTGGACCCCGAAATATGGGGGGGACCCTGAAATATGGGGGGTTGACCCCAAAATATGGGGGGAATGCCCTGGAATGGGGGGAC
>JAVLUU010001082.1:27500-30000 GCA_032206185.1 Columba guinea | reverse complement strand
TCTTCCTTTCTTTCTTTCTTTTTAATTTCTTTCTTTCTTTCTATCTTTCTTTCTTTCTTTCCTACGTTCTTTCTTTCTTTCTTTTTTCTTTCTTTCTTTCTTTCTTTCTTTCTTTCTTTCTTTCTTTCTTTCTTTTTTCTTTCTTTCTTTCTTTCTTTATTTATTTTAATTTCTTTCTTTCTTTTTTCTTTCTTTCTTTCTTTCTTTTTTCTTTCTTTCTTTCTTTATTTCTTTTTAATTTCTTTCTTTCTTTTTTCTTTCTTTCTTTCTTTTTAATTTCTTTCTTTCTTTCTTTCTTTCTTTTTTCTTTCTTTCTTTCCTACGTTCTTTCTTTCTTTCTTTCTTCTTCTTTCTTTCTTTCTTTCTTTTTAATTTCTTTCTTTCTTTCTTTCTTTTTAATTTCTTTCTTTCCTACATTCTTTCTTTCTTTCTTTCTTTCTTTTTTCTTTCTTTCTTTCTTTCTCTCTTTTTTCTTTCTTTCTTTCTTTTTAATTTCTTTCTTTCTTTTTTCTTCCTTTCTTTCTTTCTTTTTATTTCTTTCTTTCTTTCTTTCTTTTTAATTTCTTTCTTTCTTTCTTTCTTTCTTTCTTTCTTTCCTACGTTCTTTCTTTCTTTCTTTCTACTTTCTTTCTTTCTTTCTTTCTTTCTTTCTTTCTTTGTTGTTTCATTCTTTCTTTCTTTCTTTCTTTGTTTCTTTTTCCTTTCTTTCTTTCTTTCTTTTTAACTTCTTTCTTTCTTTCTTTCTTTCTTTCTTTCTTTCTTTCTTTCTTTCTTTCTTTCCTACGTTCTTTCTTTCTTTCTTTCTTTCCTACGTTCTTTCTTTCTTCTTTTTTCTTTCTTTCTTTCTTTTTAATTTCTTTCTTTCTTTATTTCTTTTTTCTTTCTTTCTTTCTTTTTTCTTTCTTTCTTTCCTACGTTCTTTCTTTCTTTCTTTCTTTCTTCTTTTTTTTTCTTTCTTTCTTTTTAATTTCTTTCTTTCTTTCTTTCTTTCTATCTTTCTTTCTTTCTTTCTTTCTTTCTTTCTTTTATTCTTTTTAATTTCTTTCTTTCCTACGTTCTTTCTTTCTCTTTCTTTCTTTTTTCTTTCTTTCTTTCTTTCTTTCTTTCTTTCTTTTTTCTTTCTTTCTTTTTTCTTTCTTTCTTTCTTTCTTTCTTTCTTTCTTTCTTTCTTTCTTTCTTTTTTCTTTCTTTCTTTCTTTCTTTCTTTCTTTATTTTAATTTCTTTCTTTCTTTTTTCTTTCTTTCTTTCTTTATTTCTTTTTAATTTCTTTCTTTCTTTTTTCTTTCTTTCTTTCTTTTTAATTTCTTTCTTTCTTTCTTTCTTTCTTTCTTTTTTCTTTCTTTCTTTCTTTCCTACGTTCTTTCTTTCTTTCTTTCTTTCTTCTTTTTTTTTCTTTCTTTCTTTTTAATTTCTTTCTTTCTTTCTTTCTTTCTATCTTTCTTTCTTTCTTTCTTTCTTTCTTTCTTTTATTCTTTTTAATTTCTTTCTTCCTACGTTCTTTCTTTCTCTTTCTTTCTTTTTTCTTTCTTTCTTTCTTTCTTTATTCTTTCTTTCTTTTTTCTTTCTTTCTTTCTTTCTTTCTTTCTTTCTTTCTTTCTTTCTTTCATTCTTTTTAATTTCTTTCTTTCTTTCTTTCTTTCTTTCCTACGTTCTTTCTTTCTTTCTTTTTTCTTTCTTTCTTTCTTTTTTCTTTCTTTCTTTCTTTTTTAATTTTTAATTTCTTTCTTTCTTTTTTCTTTCTTTCTTTCTTTTTAATTTCTTTCTTTCTTTCTTTCTTTCTTTTTCATTTCTTTCTTTCTTTCTTTCTTTCTTTCTTTCTTTTTAATTTCTTACTTTCCTACGTTCTTTCTTTCTTTCTTTCTTTCTTTTTTCTTTCTTTCTTTCTTTTTTCTTTCTTTCTTTCTTTTTAATTTATTTCTTTCTTTTTTCTTCCTTTCTTTCTTTCTTTTTTCTTCCTTTCTTTCTTTCTTTTTAATTTCTTTATTTCTTTCTTTTTTCTTTCTTTCTTTCTTTCTTTCTTTCTTTCTTTCTTTCTTTCTTTCTTTCTTTCTTTTTTCTTTCTTTCTTTCTTTATTTATTTATTTTAATTTCTTTCTTTCTTTTTTCTTTCTTTCTTTGTTTCTTTTTTCTTTCTTTCTTTCTTTATTTCTTTTTAATTTCTTTCTTTCTTTTTTCTTTCTTTCTTTCTTTTTAATTTCTTTTTTTCTTTCTTTCTTTCTTTTTTCTTTCTTTCTTTCCTACGTTCTTTCTTTCTTTCTTTCTTCTTCTTTCTTTCTTTCTTTCTTTTTAATTTCTTTCTTTCTTTCTTTCTTTTTAATTTCTTTCTTTCCTACATTCTTTCTTTCTTTCTTTCTTTCTTTTTTCTTTCTTTCTTTCTTGCTTTCTTTTTTCTTTCTTTCTTTCTTTTTAATTTCTTTCTTTCTTTTTTCTTCCTTTCTTTCTTTCTTTTTCTTTCTTTCTTTCTTTCTTTCTTTTTAATTTCTTTCTTTCTTTCTTTCT
>JAVLUU010001081.1:0-17715 GCA_032206185.1 Columba guinea | reverse complement strand
CATTCGGTCTCCAGACAGGTCCTGCTGGCTCCCCTGTCAGCCCTTTCTGCTAACGGGGTCACACAAAGTAGCTGCAGTTCGTTCAAGCCCAACGGTTCTCATGCCAGGCAAAGTATTTCTGCAAGCTGAGCGTTTTGGTGAAATGGGATGACAATTCGTCATTCAGGAAATGATGGGACAGGGAATGCCCAGCGACTGATGTCCTTCCTTACTGCCTCGCACCATGAAATGAAAACTACCTGAAAGGAGGTTGTAGCATGGAGGGTGTTGGTCTCTCCTCCCAAGTAACAAGTGATAGAACAAGAGGAAACGGCTTCAAGTAGTGCCAGGAAAGGTTCAGATTGGATATCAGGAAACGTTTATTCACGGAAAGGGTTATGAAGCATTGGAACAGGCTGCCCAGGGCAGCGGTGGAGTCACCATCCCTGGAGGGGTTGGACAGGCATTATAGATGAGGGTCTCAAGGACATGGGTTAGTGCCAGAGTCAGGTTATGGCTGGACTTGATGATCTTGAGGGTCTCTTCCAACAGAAATGATTCTATGATTCTAAATCATCCAGTGAGCAACTTTGAGTCGATGATGCAGAGAAAGCACCAAGGTAGCACTTGAAGCCACCAGCTTTGTGCTGCAGGCTCCAGGCAGCGTTCCCCTGCTACGCTTAGGCCTTTCCAAGGGATGGACAGCACTCGGCTATGGTGAAGCATATTTTAGGATGACAAGGTGAAAGGGAAGTGTTGCCACAGGACACCAGGGCTGGGCAGGCAGGTCCTCACTCAGCACAGTGATCTCTGCTGGTTTATCCCCTAAGGGGCAGTCGGTAGCCTTTTATATTTTGTCCCACCAACCGCCTGGGAGGGGAGTCAGCAGATGAGTTCCCATAGCAGCAGATGCAGCCTCAAAGCACAACCCTCCAGCACGTGCTGCTGAACCCAGAAATTCACATGCTACCTGGTGTGTCCTGCCAGCCCCAGAGCTTCTCACTGTTCTCCACAAGCAATGGTCAAAGCCACCACCCAGAGGGACACACACGACACCTTCCTGGAGCAGAGTCCAGTTTCTGACTAGGAGGGAGAAGCAGCTGTGGGTGGAGCAATCACGGACAGTATCTCCGTAGGGAAGGTCCACTCCTGACCCTCTTCTATTAGCAAATGACTCATACCCAGCAAGGGGAGCTGTATCTCTTCCAAAACTCTTGAATTTTTAGGCTTTTCTCTTATAGCTCTGGACATTTTGTGTCCTTACCCATGAGCAACCTTTCCTTTGATTTCAGCTCAGCTTTTGCCTTTAATGATGCTTTGTTACAAGTTTCCCCCAGTAACTGGGCATTTTGTGAAAAGATGTGATTTTTTGGCTCACCTTTAAATAGGCCATCTCTCAACTTCTGAGTGACCTGTTGTTGCTGTGCTGCAGTATCAGGTGGATAGAACCGCCTCTGTTCCCAAAAGCAGTCTTTGCTTTGTGTATCTTTAACCTCTCCCAGTGCCTGCGGACAATGTGCCATTTGAAATCCATCTGTGAACCCTTCCCCGTGGAGTCGAGTTGGTTTTGCAGCCAGCAGTGCTGAGCAGAGACTGTGACCCCTTTTATTCCCTGAGCACCTTTTCCATTCACCAAGATTTTTAGGGCAATGCACTCGCAAGCACCCAGAGCTCCTACCTTCAGCCCCAGGTCCAGCTCCTTGAGAGAGCGCTTTATTTCACTGGTGAGGATGTTCATGCGCTCACATTCCTGGAAGGCAACGACGGCGTACGGTGTCCTCTCCTCCACCTTTGCCATCAGTTCTGCGATGTTAAACTCATCCATCAGCTTCTCTAACATCTCTTCCAGAAGAGCTTTCACCTGTGTGCCGAAGGGAAAAGAGAGAGGGATGTCAGTGACCGACCCGCGGAGCTTCCCCAGCTGACAGCTGCCTGAACGCGGCACGAAAACTCCATCTGCCAGTTAGTGTCTCCAGAACAATCAGTGTCAGCTGCGCTGGGCATCGCGCCTCTCAAAGAGCTTGCCCCATCCTATTAAAATTCAAATGCTTACAAAAGTTAATCTGAGATGAGCAGCTTTCAAAATGATGGTTTAAAAATGCCGCTATGACTTGTAGCAGTCTCCTTTCCTTTTGAGTCTCAAGCCTGTATTTTAATTCTCCAGTCAGATCCAATGCAAGACGATGGACGGGGCTATAGACTGAGCTGAGCTTCAGGACAACTGAGCTTATGAGCTGGTTTTCTGTGGTATATTGACAATTATATATGAGGTATATTGGTGATTATATGAATTATATTATTAATTATATAAAATGTAATTTTAAGCTGAATTTGGCATTTTGAACTAATAGAGATGTGGAAGAAAAGCATAATGAAACAAAATTATTTTCTGGTCGCTATCACAGCTTGATTTGGAAACTTTATATCTCTAAATACTAAACAGGGAAAGCTCCAATGGAACAGGATGTTTCCAGTGTCTAAAAAATATATAAATCAGATAAAAACCTTTCTGGTTAACAACAAGGCACGAAGCCCCTAATTTTCACAGAATCAGTTGTATCTTTCAGGGTTATGTGGATTGTTAGGCAGCTTGGTATAGAAGCTTCTCATATAACACTTGACTTCTGTGCTGGAATCTTCTGCTTCTTGGGGATTTTTCAGGAATGCAGAATCCACAGTCACAGTTCTATGATCTGCTGTGCAAATCTGGGCGTGCAGGTGGTAGAGGTGACCCAGGTTGATTTTATTGCCATGCCCACCAACATTCATATTTTGGACTCTGTATTCCAATTTCCTCCCATTGCTGCTCTTCCAAACCCTCCACACACGCCAGACGTTACCAAGAGGTCGTTATTGCAATCAGCTCCGTGGCTAAAGCTAAAGCTCCTCTGGAAAAACTCTTCAGTTGCACCTCAGGTCCAGTATAGAAATACTCTCTAATTTGAAATTCCCCTGCAAATCTCTTTGGCTCTGATTTTTTTCACAACAACTACAGCTCAATTTCTGTAATGTGGTCCCAGAAACCTGTGGGAGTAACTGGACTTGTCTCAGCCTCAGGAACACGACAGGCTGACCATCTCCCTGCAAGCTCCCTAAAGCCACCCTCTGCTAGAAACCCTCAAACAGAGGAGCTAAGAGACAACTCTTAACTCACTCATTCAAGGACCAAGAGAAAGGGATACAGCCAGTGCCAATTATAGCTCAGATAATGGGAGAGTTCACCTCCGGAAGAAAATCAGCCCTGGGAGCATCCCCCAGGCACAGCGCAGTGCGATGGGGTTTCAATCAGGTTTCTTTTGGGTCGCTTTGCTTCTGAGAGAGATCACGAAAGCCATGAGGACTCCTGTGCTCCTTTGACATTTTCCTGACTGTCACCAGGAGGTTGCAGGGTGGCCGTGCCCTGTGATACCACATCATTTTGCTTCTCTGGCCAAGGAGTCTAATTGTATTTCAATAGCAAAAGGACTGGGAGGACAGATGTACTCCCATTGCCTACCAGTGAGCATCTCCTTGGGCTTTGCTACCTCTGGATTGTTACCCACACCTCAGATTCCAGTACGAACTGAAAACTGAACACGGTGAGCACTTCTAAGAGCCCCTTAGGAGAAGGCAGCAAGTTCCCCAGCTCCACACCGAGCCAAAGGAAGCGTGTGTGAAACCACAGACTTCATAGAACATTTCTATTAGGCATTCATTAATTTGCAAAGCCTGAAACACAGAGCTGGGAGCTTAAGACTGCAGAAATAAAAAACTGAGCAAGTGTTGGCTGGTTTCAGATTCTGTTATGGATGCTCAGGCCAGATTTTAACGAGCGGTGAGTTTCGAGAGGAAGGACTGAGATCGGTCTGGTATGTAGCCGCAGCGAAGGAGTTCAGCTGGAAATAGGGAGTTACAAGGCCCCTGGGAGCTGGGTGGGACCTGGTGGCAGCAGCAAGAGGTGGGCTGAGCTCTGGGTGGCACATTGTACCTGCCAGATGATGCGCTCGGGGACCCATTGGTATGTACATCACAGCACGGGGCACAGGGACTGGTGGCTCAGAGACAGTGGAGGCCACAGAAGGTTTATTTGCAGTCTCTTCACAGGGTGATAATGAAGGCACTGCAGTTCAGGGGGTAATTAAAACCCACTGTTCTATCACTGACAATACTCCAGTGACATCCCACCATAGTGATGTTATGCATAATATGAGGCTAGGGGTTTTAGACACTCAATTTGTATCCAGCAAAGGCAGAACAGATTATAATAAGCAGTTGTGAGAGAAATCTGAGCTAGACAAGGCTACTTAGGAATGAGACGGGTATCAAAATTCAACAGCTGCTTCCTCTAATGCTCTCACCGTTTCGTCCCTGGTCCCCACTCCTCCTTCACCCACGCTGGTGTCCCGGGGCTGCATCTCCAGCACGGTGCGGAAGAGCTTCTCGGAGGTCTGGGTGAGGAAGCCAATCTCAGCATTGGGATGGAGACCATCCAGATAAGGAGACTCTGGAGGCAGAGCATCATCTATGTACTGTACAGAGCAATTCAGGTTCAGGTTAGACACAGAGTCCGGGGCACTCTGCCTGTAGAGTTTGCAGTGCTGCAATTATCACCCATCTGAGTAAGTAATCCCAGGCTGATGTAACTCTGCGTGTAGCTGGAGCACCAGTGAACTGATGGCAGTGAGGAACGTATGACTGTTTACAGAACTGCTCCTGCTCCTGCTCTGAAAACTCAGTAATTGCCAAAGTTTGCCTTGGCTACATATCTCAGGCCTGGACCTTCTCTAGCAATTATCCACTGTGCATTTCAGCATAATATCCTGAAATCTCTTGTGAGAATTTAGCTTCCAGTAGTAAAGTTTAATGAATAAAACCAGCCTAATGCGCCTATCTCTGCAACTGCATTTGTGTACAAAGAACAGATGAGATCAGTAAGTAGATCAACAAGACCCATCAGTATTTCTCATCGAAACTGATGATAAAAGGAGCTTGAAAGGGCCATTTTAGCAAACAGTATGCGGATGTAATTTTCCAGGAGCCCCACTCAAGTCTCAAGAACTGATACAGTTGTTCTATTCATGCATGAACAGAATGAGCCCATGATGAAGTAGCAAATTATCATTAGACTTGGTTCATCCAAGGGAATGCTGAAACATCTACAGAAAAAAAGATAATGGGAAATAACAGGAGGTGTGTTGAAACACTGCAGTCCTATTCATTGCCTCCTAAGACAGATGATAGAGCAGTTATGGAAGACATTATGGTTATGTGTATAAACAATGCCAGAAAACAAAGAGCTTACCTGATGATAGCCATTATAGTCCATGTTCGCTGGGAGGGGGAATCCTGGAGCAAGAAGGAGTTCTCCCTCCAGCATTTCGGGCTTAATAAATTCTTCCAAGTAGGTTTTGCAAAGCCGCCTGTCCCAGTCATCTGTAATGTGACCTCCATACATAATCTCACCAAAGAGGTAGCGTAAATCATCGTATGGGACCTGAAGAACAAAGCAGGAGGGCATGAAGGAGTTGGGACAGCCGGAGCTCCACCGGCCATGCTGTGGAACCGCACTGAGCCCGGATCTGCACAGTCGGTGCCTCCAGTTCACCGGGTCAGTTAACAAGTAAACAAGAATTAGGTAGCAGTTAAATCCTGCCCAAGAAAAACCGGATCACAGCAGAGATTTCTGTGCAGCTTCCCACTGAAGTGCAAATTTGTTCAAAGCTCTGTTAAACTAAAGAACGCTCTGTATTTTCAAAGAATAAAGACCACAGGCACTATTTGCTGTGTTTTGTGAGCTGATACAGATGTGAGTGGCACTGAAGCTTCTGATTTCGTCACAAAGGTTTAACAAACTGTGAAGTTATAAAACAAAACCACCAAGGAAATGGCATTTAAGGAGACTTCCCAGGAGTTTCAGCACAAGCCAGCCCATTTCTGGTCTGATTTACGTACCTTTGTGCTGGCCTCGAGGTAATTATACAGCACGTTCACCGAGATAGTGAGGTCGCCAGTGTTGAAGGGGTAGGAACGGTTCCAGCCTTGGGGGCCAAATTTGCGCCTTTCTGCCACCGCGGCATGGAAATAGCAGAGGGCAAAGAGGATGCTCTTGAACTCGTTTTCCCGGGTGCACATCTCCAGGGTGTCCTGCAATACAGGCAGAGAGGCAGGGTGTGTAAATTCACACTGCCCTCAGGCTCAGCGGCTCTCAGGGCCTCCCAAATACACCAGACAGTGGACAAGAGTGAACTGATTTGCCCAGTCAGTTCATTTCTGCATAATAGACACATTTGCTAATTTTCTAAGTTAGTGTCTTTGCATTCCAAATTCATTGGCAAATTATGATGCATATTTTCTGAATTAATATTTTCCTTCCCAACTCAAAGCAGCTTTGTACAGGAACACATACTGACAGGCCTGGGGAACAGGAGCTGAGGGGAAACATCGCTCTCTGAACTGCCTGAAAGGAGCTTGGAGCATGGAGGGGGTTGGTCCCTTCTCCCAAGTAGCAAGTGACGGGATGAGAGGAAACGGCCTCAAGTTGCGCCAGGGGAGCTTGAGGTTGGATCTGGAGAACAATTTCTTCCCCAAAGGGCTGTTGGGCATTGGAACAGGCTGCCCAGGGCAGTGCTGGAGTCACCATCCCTGGAGGGGTTTAAAAGACGTGTAGATGAGGCTCTTAGGGACATTGGTTAATAACAGAGTCAGGTTACAGTTGGACTCGAATATCTTCAGGGTCTCTTCCAACCAAACTGATTCTATGACTCTATAATTAGTGCACCCACCCAATGCCCCATCACCTGCACGTGCCCCACATCCCATGAGAGACAGGGAAAGAGGCGCCAGACAGGACAAATGTGGCAGCAGTGGGACCTGGACCACGGCTCCACCCGAGACTCCTGCCGAGGACACTGTACCTGGCAGAACTGAAGTCCATCCTGCCCCTCGAATACAAAAGGTCTCCTTGGGGCAGCATTTCTCTGAGCCACAGGGCTGGGGCTGCAGGGGGTTATTGCAGAGAGGCCTCTGCACAAAGCCAGCCCTGGTGGGAGCTGCAGCAGCTTATTTACTGACACCATGACTTTGAGCAGCACACCAGGACAGGGATGTGGGAAACTGCTGAAAATCCAAGCAGGGGAGATCAAACACTTGCAAAAAAACAATCTAATGCAGCCCTTTAAAGTCAGCACAGCAATGGGCGTTTCCTTTCCCTTCTTCCAGGTGATGGTTAAAGTTTGAATATCTACGAACAAACAAGCAGAATTGTGGTGTTGGAGGTGGAGAGGCTGGAGCCTGAGTCGTTCAGTCAATGAAAACGAGCAAAGGGAACAGGTCTCCAAAGAACTCTGAGCAGTGCTGGGAATGAGGTTTCAGCAAGCTGGCACCAAGGGGAAGCCTGCTTTATCTTAAAAAATACAGTATTTGACCCCTGCTCAGCTGGGGAGTGTAACAGAGCTTAGAGTCTGTGCTGGAAACGGGGAACCCATCACTCTAAAGTGTGCAAGATGTTGACTGACTGCATAAGATGATCAAGAACATCCCAAACCCTGTTTTCCCCTTGATTAGACAGCACTCTGAGCTTCCTTCATTATCAGAAACCTGACAAAGAACTGAATCAAATATGTGCTGAGCACCTTTCTCATTTTAGAAAATGTCCCTGGACTTCAAGGGGAGCCTGTGTGAATGAACACAGGTTAGAATACAGCTCGGTCACATTCGGCCTCTCCAGTTGTGCATTCTTCCTCAGCTACAAAGCAGAACATTCCCTGCACAGAATAACAGGTCTTCTTTGTAGCTTTCAGCTGAAAGCTAAATTTGAACATCCATTCTGTATAAAGCAGGGAAATGAGGTGTAAAAGGGCCCTACCCACTCACTCCAGGATTTCTGATAAGAGCAATTTCGAAAATGCTAATTATTATGTGATTGAAATGAGCAGAGGCAGGATGAAAATGTTACTTGGGACAAAGGTTCTCTCCTCCCTTTCTCTCCAGGACATTTTGTGGAGTTCAAGATGATGAATGACAGTAGATAAAAATGGAATAATCTTTCCTGACTACTCAAAATAATGCTGTGTGGTGCCTCCCTGCCTTACCTGCTCAGCAACATGAGCTCTCGCACTCCCGATTCCCTCCACACCAATGTCTCAGGGCAAAAATTGTTCTGAGCTACCCCCATTTCTCTGCCCCATGGACCAGGGCCTGGGGTTCACAACAGGCTGGGGTTGCTCTTGCCTGCTCCCAAATGACAGGAGGCTGCATGGAGAGAAAAGAAAGCGATCCTGCCAGGTTTGCCATGTGTATTCCCAGCACAGTCATCATCAGAATGGAGAGGCCACAGTAACGTCAGCGCTAGTGATCCGAAACGGCAGTATGAGGGGTGATAGTTCCTCCAGGCCCTTCTGGTTGTGCAGGTTTAACAACCAGGGTCTTGCTGTGAGAGGCTGGCGCGCCGAGGTAACGGTGAATGAAGGTAACGAGCGCTCGGGGCGGCAGAACGCGATGGCCTGTGTCTTTAGGAAAGGTATCACCATAAGTGTGGGATGTTAGCCCTTAGCCTCTTGTGTCATGCAGAGAACGGGGTCAGCAGAAGCACGGCTGCCTGCAGCAGCGAGACACACGAGGCTCCGGCGCGGTGACACGTGGCTGCTCCCCGGGGACAACGGCACACGGCCCCTGCCCCGCGGCCCGGAGCCGCCAAGGGAGGCCACAAAGCGGGCTTGTTCCATCACTGCATTACAGCTCTAACGCTGAACTCTGCTCTCTGCAGCACCAAGAAAATATTTCCCATCATTTTTACATTCTTTGTTTTTGTACGCCCTGCACAAGGCTCGGATGCAGTTCCAAAGAGCGGAGACATCGGCTGCTGGAACAGGAGTGTGTGTACGTGGTCACCATGCAATACAAGCAACGAGCAATCTGTCATCAGCTGTTCTTCTGTGGGCCAGCAGTTCTCAAGATAGCCTTGTCTGGCAAAGCAAGCCCTCCCTGCAGGGAGATTTCAGATCTAATTTACAACACCTGATGTCAGCAAGGTTTGGAGCTGAATGGCCTTTGGGCACACAGCATCAGGTCCCCCCACACTGCTCTGCAGAGTGCTGTGGGATGTGACCACATCAGCAGTTCTGAACCTCTAACCCCAGCTCAAAAGAAGGGCAAAAAAAGCAACATTTAACCTGCTGGCCTCTCCATGTCTTTGGGTGTTAGATGTAATATGTCTTTTGCCAGTGCAAAAAAGAATGACACAGACACAGAAATCAAGTCAAAATATGACAAAAGTCTACTAAATGCTGCATTCAGAAGTTTGATTCTGTAAGAAAATAGCCATTCTAAGGATCATACATTTATGACAAAATTATTAAACTGGGCAGAATCACAGAAATATTTTGGCTGGAAGAGACCCTCAAGATCATTGAGTTCAATTGTTAACCTAACACCGCCAAGTCCACCACTAACCCATGTCCTGAGAACCTCATTTCCGCGTGTGTTCAACCCCTCCAGGGATGGTGACTCCAGCACTGCCCTGGGCAGCCTGTTCCAATGCCCCACAGCCCTTTGGGGAAGAAATTGTTCCCAAGATCCAACCTCAACCTCCCCTGAACCAACTTGAGGCCGATACCTCTGCTCCTGGCGCTTGTTCCTGGGGAGCAGAGCCCGACCCCCCCTGGCTCCAAGCTCCTTTCAGGCAGTTCAGAGATCAGAAGGTCTCCCCTCAGCTCCTGTTCTCCAGCTGAACCCCCCCAGGTCCCTCAGCCGCTCCCATCACACTTGTGCTCCAGCCCCTCACCAGCTCCGTTCCCTTCTCTCAACTCGCTCCAGCACCTCAAGGCCTTTCTTGGCGCGAAGGGCCCAAAACTGACCCTAGGATTTGAGCTTTGGCCTCACCAGTGCCCAGCACAGGGACGGATGCTGCCCTGGTCCTGCTGGCCACACCAGTGCTGGTACCAGCCAGGACGCTGGTGGCCACCTGGGCACACGCTGGCTCATGTTCAGCCACTGTCAATCAACACCCCCGGGTCCTTTTCCTCCAGGCATTTTCCATCCACTCTTCCCCAGCCTGCAGCATTCATGGGGTTGTTGTGACCCAAGTGCAGGACCCGGCACTTGGCCTTGCTGAACCTCAGATAATTGGCCTCAGCCCAACGATCCAGCTGGTCCAGATCCCTCTGTATGGCCTTCCCACCCTCCAGCAGATCAGCACTCCCACCCAGCTTGGTGTTGTCTGCAAAGTCACTGAGGGTGCACTCAAAGTTTTCCGGTATCCTGTGACCTCTTGCAAGACAGAGATCAATCAGGATTACCTGAGTCCTCTCTTGGGAAAATCAATGCTTGGAAAGAGATCTATGCCCAGCTCCTGGAGAAGAGAGGAGAGGGTTGTTGGATCCAAAGACTACGTAGTGCCAACGGACTCGCACATCTGCAGTGTCAATGCCCATGGACATCACCCTCTCCATGCGGCTCCAGCAGCTCCAAGGTGACCCGTTGGTCGGTCCCCAGTGTGAGCCCAGCTGTGTTCCTACCTGGTTGAAGTTGTCAAGGGCTTTGTGCAGGTTTGCATGCATCCCAGTCGGGGCCTCGCTGGTGATTTTGATGGAATTCTCTAGGATGCCCTGGGGAATGATGTGGCTCTCAGGGGAGGGTGCTGGCTCCGCGCTGATGAAGACGCGGAAATCCTGGTGGCTGCCCTCACTGTGCTGCTCCAGCTTCTTCTCCAGGGAGCTCAGCCAGTTGGCCACCAGGTGGATGTTCTGGAAGGGACAAAGGGGACAAAGCTTCATCAGTTCCCCTGCATTTCCACCTGCACTAAGCAAGCATTGAATGTATCGAATGGCACCTGCCAAGGCTATGCCCTACAAGTTGGTGCTTGCCCCACTAGTCCCTGTGTGCCATTCACAGCCTCAAATATTTTGTCACATTAAGTATACTTGTAAATTCAAAATAATCAGTATAAATCACCAGCAATGAAGGAAGCTGCTAATGGGTCGTTTGGGTTCTCGGTGATGATGCTCTCCTTGCTGTTACGGTAACGTACGGCTGACCAAGCAGAATTATTTACCCGGATGTACCAAGCTCAAATGAAAATGTTTGTTCATTTTTAACAGAACACTGAGGACCCTCAATATCAGCTACTGCGAAAAAAAAGTCACACAGGTTGTTTTTCAAAGACCTTTAACATAAAATACTTATTTATTCATGCAACTAATTAAACATACTTGCCAGGATATTAAGCAGTACTATGTGAAGATGGTGAAATGAAAGAAGACTAGCTCAGTTTTTCAGCTGGAGTCCTACACAGTGTCGCAGTTTCCAGGCAAGAAAACAGCTTTTGTTTCTTAATATTAGGAATGGGGCAGGTCACACACAGCAGGGATCCATGGGCTAAACCCACCCTCATTTGAAAGCTAGGTGTGTAATCCAAATCGACTGTGTTAATAGGCATTCTGGAAGGTGATTTATCCCATCCAAAGACAGGACAAAGCACTTGCTAAACTTAAATTAAAAGCAACCGCCAAAAAGATAAACTGCTTGCAGGTGGCAAGGAAATTACATAAAGAAAACATATTAGGGGCTTAGAATGAAAATATATCACCTATAAAAAGCACCAGAAAGGAGCTCTCATGGTTAAATAGCACAGTAATGGGGACCATTAGGAGTAAAATGACATTCTTAGGGAAGTGGAAATTGTGTCCAAATGAGCAAAACACAAAACAGCACAAAATCCAGTCATGGTAAGGCCAAAAAAGGTTTTAAGAAGCAATATTCTGAAAACCATAAAAACTAATAATAAAGCCTTTTCCAGAAGCCAGAAACCTACCGG
This sequence comes from Columba guinea, assembly GCA_032206185.1. Lineage (NCBI taxonomy): Eukaryota > Metazoa > Chordata > Aves > Columbiformes > Columbidae > Columba > Columba guinea. The sequence continues at coordinate 5,945 of JAVLUU010001081.1, read as the reverse complement.
GGAGCCTATAAAACTGAAAGATGACCAAGGGGTACAGGGAGGAGCCAAGAACGGCAAGGCCACCGCTAAACAGCTCGTGTTTGCAGGAATAGTCACTGCAGGGGGAAATCTATTTCCATTTGTGCTCATTGACTCCTGCTCTTTCACTTGGTGACACTATGAAGAGTGGGGGTCCCCGTCCTGTCCTCCTCCTGCCACCAGGTATTTAAACACACTGCTAAACCCCTGGGAGCCATCACTCAGCTTTCTCTCTTTCTCTTTCTCTCCTCTTATGACACATGCTTCAATTCCTTAATTATTGGAAAGACTCTTAAACTGAAGCAGTAGATAAAGTTTTTCAGAAAAATTCATAAACTAGTAATAACAATTTCCTAGGCCTAGACGGTACCCACCCTAAAGAAACTCGGATATGGAGGCGCTGTATCACTCAGGATGCACTAAGCAAACTGGCAGAGACTCTCATAAACCATGAATTAACACACAGCATGAATTAAAGAAAACCAGGAATCCAAGATTTCCAATCCAAGAACTCAGGAAAAGCTCCTGTGCTTCTGTCTCCTTGCCCAGGACCTCTGGGTTTGGGATGTAAATGCCACATTCTCTGCTGGTTGGTAACTCCAATATTCTGCTCTTCTGCACAAGACTCTCTGGATTTGTCTTGATGCCCCGAGACAAATAAATTGGTAGGTGGTTCTGCCTCTAACACAGCGGCTGTTTCAGAAACACGAGTCAAGAGAATTATTGTTTGGAGAAGCCATGGACACCTCACGCCTTCCACTCCTGCTGCTCCAAATCTGATTCACATGGCTGGGAACATTTCTTATTTAGAAGTGCATAAATTCAGTGTTCTTCCCTGAAAGGATGTGGGGTTGTGCTCCTGTTACACAGACGAAACGGAGTTTGGGGTGTGCGAGGAGACAAGAAAGAGATTCCTGAGCAAAGGAATCACGTTCTGGGGAAGCGTTGTTTTGTTGTAAACAAGGATAGTGTGAAGAGCAGTAGACAAAATACAATTATGTCTGAGTGCTGGTGCACCAGCGCTTGCCTGATGCATTTAGGATTTGAAAAGATGAGTATTACCCCTAGAGTCCAGGCAACCAACTCACTCTAAAAACATGAGTCAAATAATCACACACAGAATCACAGAATCGACTGGGTTGGAAAAGACCTCAGAGATCATCAAGTCCAACCCTTGGTCCAACTCCAGTCCATTCACTAGATCATGGCACTAAGTGCCATGTCCAATCTCAGTTTCAAACCCTCCAGGGCCGGTGAGTCCAGCACCTCCCTGGGCAGCCATTCCAATGCCTGACCACTCTCTCTGCAAAGAATTGCTTTCTAATCTCCCCTGGCAGAGTTGAAGCCCATGCCCCCTTGTCCTATTGCTGACTGCCTGGGAGAAGAGCCCAATCCCCACCTGGCTAGAACTGCCCTTCAGGTAGTTCTAGAGAGTGCTGAGCTCAGCTCTAAGCCTCCTCTTCTCCAGATGAAACAAGCCCAGCTCCCTCAGCCTCTCCCCATAGGGCTTGTGTTCAAGTCCCTTCCTCAGTCTTGTTGCTCTTCTCTGGGCCCGCTCAGCACTTCAATCTCTTTCCTGAACTGAGGGGCCCAGAACTGAACACAATACTCCAGGTGTGGCCCCCCCAGTGCAGAGTACAGGGCAAGGATCACTGCCCTTCTCCTGCTGACCACGCTGGTTTGGATACAGAACAGGATACCATTGGCCTTCTTGGCCACCTGGGCACACTGTTGGCACATGTTGAGCTTCCTGTCCATTAGTACCCCCAGGTCCCTTTCTGCCTAACTGAATAAAGTAGAAGTGAACCGAAATCTGCAACCAAAGTGTTTCCAACAGCCACAGAGATTTAGTAACACAGCAAAAGAGCTAAACAAAGTAGCAGGAGAAAAATTGTTCCTTAAGTATCAATTTAATCATAGTCTACATACTTGACCTAGAGTATTTTCATCTTTAATGGGTAGTTTCTTCCTGTGTCTGCCTTTGTGGTGTTAGATGGCTGAAAAGTAATTGCTTTCACTTGTGTTGACATGACACCAATGATCATTATTTGTCAGTATCACTGCCTGCTAACAGCTAGCTTAGGGAATATTTCTAATCAAATGATAATTGAGTGCATTTATGTACTATCCTTTTGTGACAGAAAGGATGGAAAAGAGGAAAATATGCAGAAAATATGGGTTCATAATAAGAATTCATGACTTGTTCAAACAAATATGTCTGCAAAAGCCATGCTGTGGAGGGGAGTCACAGGTTTGAAGAGAACTTTGCAAACTAATTATCAGCAGTCAGATAACACAGTTTGACAGAACATGACTAATGACAACATATGTGGTTAATAATAATGGCATGATAAGTAAATTATCAGTAACGATGTAACACAGACAATGCTGCATTAACACCAATCACAGCATGTGGACTGAAGAACCACATCCCCTTTCCCGTTTTGAAACCTGCCTGCCACCAATTTCATGGGCCTCTTCTAGGTCTTGTTCAGGAGAACAAGGGGACAATCCAGCCTGTGCACATTCCTTTGGGTCAGGGCTTCATGTGCTCCCAGTGTTATCTCCAAAACCACGCTGTGCAGTTTACACCGCACCGGTTTTACGTCCTCCTCGCTCCATGGGACTCCCTGAAGACACATTTACCCAGGACACCGCAAGGTGACGCAGTGCTTTATTACATTTTTTCTTAGCCACATTTTAGGGTCTGCGGAAGAACTGTTGTGCAGGGGTACAAGACAGCTCCCTGGCACCTTTGACAGCTCATGTCTAGGTCTGTGCTGCAGGCAGAAATAGGCAATAGTCTCAAACTCATTACCTCGCTTTGTGAATGGAGGGTGGGGCCCAAATCGTGCTAAAGAGCAAACTGCTGAAAAGAAGGCAAAAAAAGATATCTGAAACACCTTCCCATGCATGCTGATCATTACCACAGGACCGGGAGCAGGTACCAGAGGATGAGGGTCTGAGGCAAGAGCCAGGGTGCACATGAAGAAATGTGGGAGTACCGGAGGCTTTGCTTTGGGAATTCACATCCAAGCACCTCTGTGCGTTTGTACTTCACAAGGCAGAACATATATCACAGGATGCAAGTGTTGCCATGGTAACCATCAGAAATAGCACCACATATATATAAACTGGCACACGCCCCGCAACGCGCTCCCTCTGCTGACAGCGACTGCAGACCCTTCACATCTCTGACAGTGGCTTCTCCTTCACACCTTGGCACAAATCACCTCCCAGAGCAATGAGAATTACTTGTTTTTATGGAGTCGCATTTTCTTGCGAGGTGCTCTCAGAAAATAGTCACTGCTTTTACAGTAAACCTGAAAGCTGAGCTTTACAGTCCAGAGACAGCCCAACACTTTAATACTCACTGCAGTGTGTTGGGGTATGAAAAAGGACAGTGAGGAGGCACTGCCGAGCCTGTTCCCCGGCCGTGCTCACTGTCAGTGGTAGCGAGAGGTTTCATCGCATGAGAAGATGCCACACACGCTCAGGAATGGCTCCAGCCCTGCCATCATGGGGACGCTACTGCAGGGCTCGCAGAGCAGACTGGATAAGCACAGACCCTCTGTCAACGCCTTCTCATATGTCTGAGAGACCAAGGTATTCCTGAGCAATAAGCTTGCTGTTGCTCCATGCGGAGAGAGGCAACATCAGAGCTCTGGGAGCACCAGAGAAGTTTTCCCCTGTCCCTGGTATGTGCTTTCCCCTCGCTGAGAAATTACGGCAGCCAATCCACCAAAGGTGCCCCCCTTGGCAGGCAGTGAGAGCAACATCCCATTCTCAAGTTGCCCGGCCTCAAGTTGCACCAGGGAAGGTTGAGGTTGGATCTTGGGGACAATTTCTTCACAAAAAGGGCTGTGGGGCATTGGAACAGGCTGCCCAGGGCAGTGCTGGAGTCACCATCCCTGGAGGGGCTGAACAGACGGAGATGAGGTTCTCAGGGACATGGGTTAGTGCCAGGGGTGGGTTATGGTTGGACTCGATGATCCTCAGGGTCTCTTCCAACCAAGCGATTCTATGATTGTTTACCTGACAAGCACAGACATTGCCTCAGGATGGTGGGATATTGGCTCTTCTGAAGAAGTGCTTTGAAACCTTTTCTGCAATGGCAACTGCTGGCTTGGGTGTCTCTCTGGCCTCTTCTTTGTTTTGATCCCACCCTTTGCTTGAACCCCACAGTCCAGAGCTGAGGTCTGGACCTCAGCCTAAACACAGCCATTAGTGGTATGGGAATCTGCTGGGATTTGCCAGGCCAGATTTATTTTTTTTTTTTTTTTAATTTATTTATCTTATAAAACTTCATAAGATAGAAACATATAAAGGTAGGTAGTGACCAGCAGGTGAAATGCACAGCAAAGGACAGTTACTTGACTAATCTCAAGAAATCGAGAGAGATAAACTTTATTTTCAGGACTCCATTATATTTGTGTTTTAACCCCAAATATGTCCTGAGACAGAGGCTTCCAGAGCAGTTCTACAGCAAAACGGGGACTGCAGTAGTTACAAAGGTACAGAAAGCCCAGCAGAAACTTGATTCCATCCCAGATCAATATTTGGGTTACTCTCTGGTCTTTAAGTGGATTTGCAATTGGAAAATCTTGGGAATGGCTGTTGTGACACGAGGCGGGATGGAAAACAGCTGTCTGAAATCCAATGCCTTTCTCCATCAGAGCATTTGTCCAAATATCATGAAGGAGAACTGGAGGCACACTGGGTATTTCTCCTTTTATATACAACCAGGAATGAAAAGATACTGTAGCTGGAAGGAAAATTAGTCTCTTTACCGAAGCAAGGCTTAGTGCCAAAGGCTTATGTGTGCCTTGAATGGACAATATATCTCAAACAGGACAATATATCCCTATTTCTTGTAGCTAGGACTAGTTGCGAAGCCCATGGAAAAAGGCTCCATTGTATTTATGATGCAACAAGAAGGGCTCTGCCGATGTCTGAATCTCATACAGTTTTGCTCTAGGAGCTCCCTGTTATTCCATTTAGTATATGAACCTGACTCAGTGAAGCAACAACCTATGAAAATGGAAATATGCTCAAGAATTCAATTAACTTGATCACAAAGGGAAGGAAGTGACATTTTGGCTAATGGATGAAGACTACAAATAAACTGGGAATATCTAATGTCTGAACTTTTCCCTGCATTAGTTCATTCAGACACGCATCTTAAACATGTGGGCAAATGTCACTGTTTGTTTGCTATTAGGCTGATAAACATCATCTGGTGATTGTGATGGTCACTGTCTTAGTAAAAAGCTTTAAGGTAGGCCCAGAGAGGGAAACCAAGCAGACACACTTAATGTCAGAGCTTAGTGCTCCCTGATGTGCAAAGCTCTTTCTTCCCTACACAAGCGAGAGCACACGCATCAGAGAAATGGTGTTCATGGCTAACTTGGCAGTGGGAAAGCAGAAATTACGGAACCACTGAGGCTGGAGACACCTCTGGGGATCTTCTATTCCAAACCCTCTGCTCAAAGCTGGGTCAGGTAGAGCAGGTTGCCCAGGACCTTGCTCAGCAAGGTTTTGGATATCTCTGAGGATGGAGACTCCATAAACTCTCTGGGCAACTTCTTCCAGTGTTTGACCACCTGCCACAGTAAAACATGGTACTTATGTTTAAATGGAATTTCCTGTATTTCAAGTTGTCCCCATTGCCCTTTGTCCTGTCACTAGACACCACCGAGAAGAGTCTAGTCTTTGCTCCCTGCTATCAAGTCATCTCTTCTTGAGGCTGAACACTCCCCAATACTGGATTCAGCAAGCCAGATGTGTCTCACCAGAGCTGAGCAGTCAGGACCAGTTCCCTGATCTGCCAGCAAAGTTCACGCTAACGTGGCCCAGGACACTGGTGACCTCCCTTGCTGCAAGGGCACACTGCTGGTCATGTTCAGCTTGTTGTGCACTGGCTCTCA
>JAVLUU010001080.1:20000-25000 GCA_032206185.1 Columba guinea | reverse complement strand
TTTCTTTTTTCTTTCTTTCTTTCTTTTTCTTTCTTTCTTTCTTTCTTTATTTTAATTTCTTTATTTCTTTTTTCTTTCTTTCTTTCTTTCTTTTTTCTTTCTTTCTTTCTTTATTTCTTTTTAATTTCTTTCTTTCTTTTTTCTTTCTTTCTTTCTTTTTAATTTCTTTCTTTCTTTCTTTTTTCTTTCTTTCTTTCTTTCTTTCTTTCTTTTTTCTTTCTTTCTTTCTTTCTTTTTTCTTTCTTTCTTTCTTTATTTTTATTTCTTTCTTTCTTTTTTCTTTCTTTCTTTCTTTCTTTTTTCTTTCTTTCTTTCTTTATTTCTTTTTAATTTCTTTCTTTCTTTCTTTCTTTCTTTCTTTCTTTCTTTCTTTTTAATTTCTTACTTTCTTTCTTTCTTTCCTACGTTCTTTCTTTCTTTTATTTTCTTTCTTTCTTTCTTTCTTTCTTTTTTCTTTCTTTTTTTTTCTTTCTTTCTTTCTTTCTTTCTTTCTTTTTAATTTCTTTCTTTCTTTCTTTCTTTCCTACGTTCTTTCTTTCTTTCTTTTTTCTTTCTTTCTTTCTTTCTTCTTTCTTTCTTTCTTTCTTTCTTTTTTTCTTTCTTTCTTTCTTTTTTCTTTCTTTCTTTCTTTATTTCTTTTTAATTTCTTTCTTTCTTTTTTCTTTCTTTCTTTCTTTCCCACGTTCTTTCTTTCTTTCTTTCTTCTTTCTTTTTTCTTTCTTTTTTCTTTCTTTCTTTCTTTCTTTCTTTCTTTCTTTCTTTCTTTCTTTTTAATTTCTTTCTTTCTTTCTTTCTTTCCTACGTTCTTTCTTTCTTTTTTCTTTCTTTCTTTCTTTCTTTTTTCTTTCTTTCTTTCTTTCTTTTTTCTTTCTTTCTTTCTTTCTTTTTAATTTCTTTCTTTTTTCTTTCTTTCTTTCTTTCTAATTTCTTTCTTTCTTTCTTTCTTTCTATCTTTCTTTCTTTCTTTCTTTCCTACGTTCTTTCTTTCTTTCCTTCTTCTCTCTTTCTTTCTTTCTTTTTTCTTTCTTTCTTTGTTTCTTTTTAATTTCTTTCTTTCATTCTTTCTTTCTTTCTTTCCTACGTTCTTTCTTTCTTTCTTTCTTTTTTCTTTCTTTCTTTCTTTCTTTCTTTCTTTCTTTCTTTTTTCTTTCTTTCTTTCTTTCTTTTTTCTTTCTTTCTTTCTTTCTTTCTTTTTTCTTTCTTTCTTTCTTTCTTTCTTTCTTTCTTTCTTTCTTTCTTTCTTTTTAATTTCTTTCTTTCTTTCTTTCTTTCCTACGTTCTTTCTTTCTTTCTTTTTTCTTTCTTTCTTTCTATCTTTCTTTCTTTCTTTTTTCTTTCTTTCTTTCTTTCTTTTTTCTTTCTTTCTTTATTTTAATTTCTTTCTTTTTCTTTCTTTCTTTCTTTCTTTTTAATTTCTTTCTTTCTTTCTTTCTTTCTTTCTTTCTTTCTTTCCCACGTTCTTTCTTTCTTTCTTTCTTCTTTCTTTTTTCTTTCTTTCTTTCTTTCTATCTTTCTTTCTTTTTTCTTTCTTTCTTTCCTACGTTCTTTCTTTCTTTCTTTCTTCTTTCTTCCTTTCTTTCCTTCTTTCTTTTTTTCTTTCTTTCTTTCTTTTTTCTTTCTTTCTTTCTTTCTTTCTTTTTAATTTCTTTCTTTCTTTCTTTCTTTCTTTCTTTCTTTCTTTTTTCTTTCTTTCTTTTTTCTTTCTTTCTTTCTTTCTTTCTTTCTTTTTTCTTTCTTTCTTTCTTTCTTTTTTCTTTCTTTCTTTCTTTCTTTATTTTAATTTCTTTCTTTTTCTTTCTTTCTTTCTTTCTTTTTAATTTCTTTCTTTCTTTCTTTCTTTCTTTCTTTCTTTTTTCTTTCTTTCTTTTTTCTTTCTTTCTTTTTTCTTTCTTTCTTTCTTTCATTCTTTCTTTCTTTCTTTCTTTTTAATTTCTTTCTTTCTTTCTTTCTTTCTTTCCTACGTTCTTTCTTTCTTTCTTTTTTCTTTCTTTCTTTCTTTCTTTCTTTCTTTTTTCTTTCTTTCTTTCTTTCTTTTTTCTTTCTTTCTTTCTTTATTTTAATTTCTTTCTTTTTCTTTCTTTCTTTCTTTCTTTTTTCCTTCTTTCTTCTTTCTTTTTTCTTTCTTTCTTTCTTTAATTTTCTTTCTTTCTTTCTTTTTAATTTCTTTCTTTCTTTCTTTCTTTCTATCTTTCTTTCTTTCTTTCTTTCCCACGTTCTTTCTTTCTTTCTTTCTTCTTTTTTCTTTCTTTCTTTCTTTCTTTCTTTCTTTTTTCTTTCTTTCTTTTTTTCCTACGTTCTTTCTTTCTTTCTTTCTTCTTCTTTCTTTCTTTATTTCTTTTTAATTTCTTTCTTTCTTTTTTCTTTCTTTCTTTCTTTCTTTCTTTCTTTCTTTCTTTCTTTCTTTCTTTCTTTCCTACGTTCTTTCTTTCATTCTTTTTTCTTTCTTTCTTTCTTTTTTCTTTGTTTCTTTCTTTCTTTTTTCTTTCTTTCTATTTTTTAATTTCTTTCATTTTTTTTCTTTCTTTCTTTCTTTCTTTCTTTCTTTCTTTTTTCTTTCTTTTTTCTTTCTTTCTTTCTTTCTTTCTTTCTTTTTAATTTCTTTCTTTCTTTCTTTCCTACGTTCTTTCTTTCTTTCTTTTTTCTTTCTTTCTTTATTTCTTTCTTTCTTTCTTTCTTTTTTCTTTCTTTCTTTTTCCTTTCTTTCTTTCTTTCTTTCTTTCTTTCTTTCTTTCTTTCTTTTTTCTTTCTTTCTTTTTTCTTTCTTTCTTTCTTTCTTTCTTTCTTTCTTTCTTTCTTTTTAATTTCTTTCTTTCTTTCTTTCTTTCCTACGTTCTTTCTTTCTTTCTTTTTTCTTTCTTTCTTTCTATCTTTCTTTCTTTCTTTTTTCTTTCTTTCTTTCTTTCTTTTTTCTTTCTTTCTTTCTTTCTTTATTTTAATTTCTTTCTTTTTCTTTCTTTCTTTTTAATTTCTTTCTTTCTTTCTTTCTTTCAATCTTTCTTTCTTTCTTTCCCACGTTCTTTCTTTCTTTCTTTCTTCTTTCTTTTTTCTTTCTTTCTTTCTTTCTTTCTTTCTTTTTTCTTTCTTTCTTTTTTACGTTCTTTCTTTCTTTCTTTCTTCTTTCTTCCTTTCTTTCCTTCTTTCTTTTTTTCTTTCTTACTTTCTTTTTTCTTTCTTTCTTTCCTTCTTTCTTTCTTTTTAATTTCTTTCTTTCATTCTTTCTTTTTTCTTTCTTTCTTTCTTTCTTTCTTTCTTTCTTTTTAATTTCTTTCTTTCTTTCTTTTTTCTTTCTTTCTTTCTTTCTTTCTTACGTTCTTTCTTTCTTTCTTTATTTCTTTTTTCTTTCTTTCTTTCTTTTTTCTTTCTTTCTTTCTTTTTAATTTCTTTCTTTTTCTTTCTTTCTTTCTTTCTTTCTTTCTTTCTTTCTTTCTTTCTTTCTTTTTAATTTCTTTCTTTCTTTCTTTCTTTCTTTCCTACGTTCTTTCTTTCTTTCTTTTTTCTTTGTTTCTTTGTTTCTTTCTTTCTTTCTTTTTTCTTTCTTTCTTTCTTTTTCTTTCTTTCTTTCTTTCTTTATTTTAATTTCTTTATTTCTTTTTTCTTTCTTTCTTTCTTTCTTTTTTCTTTCTTTCTTTCTTTATTTCTTTTTAATTTCTTTCTTTCTTTTTTCTTTCTTTCTTTCTTTTTAATTTCTTTCTTTCTTTCTTTTTTCTTTCTTTCTTTCTTTCTTTCTTTCTTTTTTCTTTCTTTCTTTCTTTCTTTTTTCTTTCTTTCTTTCTTTATTTTTATTTCTTTCTTTCTTTTTTCTTTCTTTCTTTCTTTCTTTTTTCTTTCTTTCTTTCTTTATTTCTTTTTAATTTCTTTCTTTCTTTCTTTCTTTCTTTCTTTCTTTCTTTCTTTTTAATTTCTTACTTTCTTTCTTTCTTTCCTACGTTCTTTCTTTCTTTTATTTTCTTTCTTTCTTTCTTTCTTTCTTTTTTCTTTCTTTTTTTTTCTTTCTTTCTTTCTTTCTTTCTTTCTTTTTAATTTCTTTCTTTCTTTCTTTCTTTCCTACGTTCTTTCTTTCTTTCTTTTTTCTTTCTTTCTTTCTTTCTTCTTTCTTTCTTTCTTTCTTTCTTTTTTTCTTTCTTTCTTTCTTTTTTCTTTCTTTCTTTCTTTATTTCTTTTTAATTTCTTTCTTTCTTTTTTCTTTCTTTCTTTCTTTCCCACGTTCTTTCTTTCTTTCTTTCTTCTTTCTTTTTTCTTTCTTTTTTCTTTCTTTCTTTCTTTCTTTCTTTCTTTCTTTCTTTCTTTTTAATTTCTTTCTTTCTTTCTTTCTTTCCTACGTTCTTTCTTTCTTTTTTCTTTCTTTCTTTCTTTCTTTTTTCTTTCTTTCTTTCTTTCTTTTTTCTTTCTTTCTTTCTTTCTTTTTAATTTCTTTCTTTTTTCTTTCTTTCTTTCTTTCTAATTTCTTTCTTTCTTTCTTTCTTTCTATCTTTCTTTCTTTCTTTCTTTCCTACGTTCTTTCTTTCTTTCCTTCTTCTCTCTTTCTTTCTTTCTTTTTTCTTTCTTTCTTTGTTTCTTTTTAATTTCTTTCTTTCATTCTTTCTTTCTTTCTTTCCTACGTTCTTTCTTTCTTTCTTTTTTCTTTCTTTCTTTCTTTCTTTCTTTCTTTCTTTCTTTTTTCTTTCTTTCTTTCTTTCTTTTTTCTTTCTTTCTTTCTTTCTTTCTTTTTTCTTTCTTTCTTTCTTTCTTTCTTTCTTTCTTTCTTTCTTTCTTTCTTTCTTTCTTTTTAATTTCTTTCTTTCTTTCTTTCTTTCCTACGTTCTTTCTTTCTTTCTTTTTTCTTTCTTTCTTTCTATCTTTCTTTCTTTCTTTTTTCTTTCTTTCTTTCTTTCTTTTTTCTTTCTTTCTTTATTTTAATTTCTTTCTTTTTCTTTCTTTCTTTCTTTCTTTTTAATTTCTTTCTTTCTTTCTTTCTTTCTTTCTTTCTTTCTTTCCCACGTTCTTTCTTTCTTTCTTTCTTC
>JAVLUU010001079.1:0-49570 GCA_032206185.1 Columba guinea | reverse complement strand
GTTGGACGCGTGTCCCTATGCAGTAAATGCAGCACCCCTGGGTGCTCCTGGGGAAGGAGCCGGCACCCCTGGGTGCCCCTTGGGTGGGAAACCAGCACCCCTGGGTGCTATGGAACAGGACCAGCACCCCTGGGTGCTGCTATGGAACAGGATCAGCACCCCTGGGTGCTCCTGGGGAGGGAACGGGCACCCCTGGGTGCCCCCAAAGCTGCGACCAGCACCCCTGGGTGCTCCCTATGGAGGCAACGGGCACCCTTGGGTGCCCCCAGAAAGCGGAACCAGCACCCCTGGGTGCTCCTAGAGAACAGAATTAGCACCCCTGGGTGCTCCTATTGCTGGGATCAGCACCCCTGGGTGCTCCCTAAGTAGGATACAGCACCCCTGGGTGCTCCTATGGCTGGGATCAGCACCCCTGGGTGCCCCCTAAGGATGTGACCAGCACCCCTGGGTGCTCCTAAGGAAGGGAACGGGCACCCCTGGGTGCTCCTATGGCTGGGATCAGCACCCCTGGGTGCCCCCTAAGGATGTGACCAGCACCCCTGGGTGCTCCTAAGGAAGGCAATGGGCACCCCTGGGTGCCCCCTAAGTCAGATGCAGCACCCCTGGGTGCCCCTATTCCTGGGACCAGCACCCCTGGGTGCTCCTAAGGAAGGGAATGGGCACCCCTGGGTGCCCCCTAAAGGTGTGACCAGCACCCCTGGGTGCTCCTATTGCTGGGATCAGCACCCCTGGGTGCTCCTATGGCTGGGATCAGCACCCCTGGGTGCTCCCTAAAGGTGTGACCAGCACCCCTGGGTGCTCCTATGGCTGGGATCAGCACCCCTGGGTGCTCCCTAAGTCAGATGCAGCACCCCTGGGTGCTCCTAAGGAAGGGAATGGGCACCCCTGGGTGCTCCTATGGCTGGGACCAGCACCCCTGGGTGCTCCTATGGCTGGGATCAGCACCCCTGGGTGCTCCCTAAGTAGGATACAGCACCCCTGGGTGCTCCTATGGCTGGGATCAGCACCCCTGGGTGCCCCCTAAGGATGTGACCAGCACCCCTGGGTGCTCCTAAGGAAGGCAATGGGCACCCCTGGGTGCCCCCTAAGTCAGATGCAGCACCCCTGGGTGCCCCTATTCCTGGGACCAGCACCCCTGGGTGCTCCTAAGGAAGGGAATGGGCACCCCTGGGTGCCCCCTAAAGGTGTGACCAGCACCCCTGGGTGCTCCTATTGCTGGGACCAGCACCCCTGGGTGCTCCTATGGCTGGGATCAGCACCCCTGGGTGCTCCCTAAAGGTGTGACCAGCACCCCTGGGTGCTCCTATGGCTGGGATCAGCACCCCTGGGTGCCCCTAAGGATGTGACCAGCACCCCTGGGTGCCCCTATTCCTGTGACCAGCACCCCTGGGTGCTCCTATGGCTGGGATCAGCACCCCTGGGTGCCCCTGAGTGTGGGAGCAGCACCCCTGGGTGCTCCTATGGCTGGGATCAGCACCCCTGGGTGCCCCCTAAGTCAGATGCAGCACCCCTGGGTGCTCCTAAGGAAGGGAATGGGCACCCCTGGGTGCCCCCTAATTTGGATGCAGCACCCCTGGGTGCCCCTGAGTGTGGGACCAGCACCCCTGGGTGCCCCTATTCCTGGGACCAGCACCCCTGGGTGCCCCCTAAGTCAGATTCAGCACCCCTGGGTGCTCCCTAAGTAGGATACAGCACCCCTGGGTGCCCCTGAGTGTGGGAGCAGCACAGGACCCCAAAAAGGGACCCAGGAGTTCGGGAAATGGCCGTAAGAGGGACCCAGGAGTTCGGGAAATGGCCCAAAAGGGACCCAGGAGTTCGGGAAATGGCCAAGAAGGGACCCAGGAGTTCGGGACAGACCCAAAAAGGGACCCAGGAGTTCGGGATCACCCCGAAAGGGGACCCAGGAGTTCGGGACAGACCCAAAAAGGGACCCAGGAGTTCGGGAAATGGCCCAAAAAGGGACCCAGGAGTTCGGGAAATGGCCCAAAAGGGACCCAGGAGTTCGGGAAATGGCACAAAAGGGACCCAGGAGTTCGGGAAATGGCCCAAAAAGGGACCCAGGAGTTCGGGAAATGGCACAAAAGGGACCCAGGAGTTCGGGAAATGGCACAAAAGGGACCCAGGAGTTCGGGACACCCCCGCACAAAGGGACCCAGGCGTCCGGGCTCACCTGACGACTTGTTCCTCATGAGCCGAACCTCGCGGGGCTGAACCCCCTGAGCCTGGAGCTGCGCCCGGATCTGCGGACGGGCCGCGTCAGGGACCCAGGAGTGCCCCAGGGACCCAGGAGTGCCCCCAGGGACCCAGGAGTGCCCCAAGGGACCCAGGAGTGCCCCAATGGACTCAGGAATGCCCTAAGGGACCCAGGAGTGCCCCAGGGACCCAGGAGTGCCCCAAGGGACCCAGGAGTGCCCCATGGACCCAGGAGTGCCCCAGGGACCCAGGAGTGCCCCAAGGGACCCAGGAGTGCCCCATGGACCCAGGAATGCCCCAAGGGACCCCGGCGTGCCCCAAGGGACCCAGGAGTGCCCCAGGGACCCAGGAATGCCCCATGGACCCAGGAGTGCCCCAATGGACCCAGGAGTGCCCCAATGGACCCAGGTGTGCCCCAAGGGACCCAGGTGTGCCCCATAGACCCAGGTGTGCCCCATAGACCCAGGTGTGCCCCAAGGGACCCAGGAGTGCCCCAGGGGACCCCGGCGTGCCCCAATGGACCCCGGCGTGCCCCATGGACCCCGGCGTGCCCCAAGGGACCCAGGAGTGCCCTATGAACCCAGGAGTGCCCCATGGACCCAGGAGTGCCCCAATGGACTCAGGAATGCCCTAAGGGACCCAGGTGTGCCCCAAGGGACCCAGGCGTGCCCCATGGACCCAGCAATGCCCCAAGGGACCCAGGAGTGCCCCATGGACCCAGGAGTGCCGTAAGGGACCCAGGAGTGCCCCATGGACCCCGGCGTGCCCCAAGGGATCCCGGCGTGCCCCATGGCCCCAGAAGCATCCCAGGGACCCAGGAGTGCACCAAGGGACCCAGGAATGCCCCAAGGGACCCAGGAATGCCCCAATGGACACAGGAATGCCCCATGGACCCAGGAGTGCCCCAAGGGACCCAGGAGTGCCCCAATTGACTCAGGAATGCCCTAAGGGACCCAGGTGTGCCCCACAGACCCAGGAGTGCCCCAAGGGACCCAGGCGTGCCCCATGGACCCAGGAGTGCCCCATGGACCCAGAATCATCCCATGGACCCAGGAGTGCCCCAAGGGACCCAGGCGTGCCCCAAGGGACCCAGGAGTGCCCCAATGGACCCAGGAGTGCCCCATGGACCCCGGCGTGCCCCAAGGGACCCAGGAGTGCCCCAATGGACCCCGGCGTGCCCCAATGGACCCCGGCGTGCCCCATGGACCCAGGAGTGCCCCATGGACCCCAGCGTGCCCCATGGACCCCGGCGTGCCCCATGGACCCCGGCGTGCCCCAAGGGACCCAGGTGTGCCCCATGGACCCCGGCGTGCCCCATGGACCCCGGCGTGCCCCAAGGGACCCAGGAGTGCCCCATGGACCCAGGAGTGCCCCAAGGGACCCAGGTGTGCCCCATAGACCCAGGACTGCCCCATAGACCCAGGAGTGCCCCATAGACCCAGGAGTGCCCCATAGACCCAGGAGTGCCCTATGGACCCAGGAGTGCCCCATGGCCCCAGGAGTGCCCCAAGGGACCCAGGAATGCCCCAATGGAGTCAGGAATGCCCTAAGGGACCCAGGAGTGCCGCAGGGGACCCCGGCGTGCCCCATGGACCCAGGCGTGCCCCAAGGGACCCAGGCGTGCCCCATGGACCCAGGCGTGCCCCATGGACCCAGGTGTGCCCCATGGACCCAGGTGTGCCCCAAGGGACCCAGGTGTGCCCCAAGGGACCCTAGCGTGCCCCATGGACCCCGGTGTGCCCCATGGACCCAGGAGTGCCCCATGGACCCAGGTGTGCCCCATGGACCCAGGTGTGCCCCATGGACCCAGGAGTGCCCCATGGACCCAGGCGTGCCCCATGGACCCCGGCGTGCCCCATGGACCCCCGGCGTGCCCCAAGGGACCCAGGCGTGCCCCAAGGGACCCAGGTGTGCCCTAAGGGACCCAGGCGTGCCCCATGGACCCAGGAGTGCCCCAATGGACCCCGGCGTGCCCCATGGACCCAGGAGTGCCCCATGGACCCAGGAGTGCCCCATGGACCCCGGCGTGCCCCATGGACCCCGGCGTGCCCCAAGGGACCCAGGAGTGCCCCATGGACCCAGGAGTGCCCCAAGGGACCCAGGTGTGCCCCATAGACCCAGGAGTGCCCCATGGACCCAGGAGTGCCCCATAGACCCAGGAGTGCCCTATGGACCCAGGAGTGCCCCATGGCCCCAGGAGTGCCCCAAGGGACCCAGGAATGCCCCAATGGAGTCAGGAATGCCCTAAGGGACCCAGGAGTGCCGCAGGGGACCCCGGCGTGCCCCATGGACCCAGGCGTGCCCCATGGACCCAGGCGTGCCCCAAGGGACCCAGGCGTGCCCCATGGACCCAGGAGTGCCCCATGGACCCAGGCGTGCCCCATGGCCCCAGGCGTGCCCCATGGACCCAGGCGTGCCCCATGGACCCAGGCGTGCCCCATGGACCCCGGCGTGCCCCATGGACCCAGGCGTGCCCCATGGACCCCGGCGTGCCCCATGGACCCAGGCGTGCCCCATGGACCCAGGCGTGCCCCATGGACCCCGGCGTGCCCCATGGACCCAGGTGTGCCCCAAGGGACCCAGGAGTGCCCCATGGACCCAGGTGTGCCCCAAGGGACCCAGGCGTGCCCTAAGGGACCCAGGCGTGCCCCATGGACCCAGGAGTGCCCCATGGACCCCGGCGTGCCCCATGGACCCCGGCGTGCCCCATGGACCCAGGCGTGCCCCAAGGGACCCAGGCGTGCCCCATGGACCCAGGCGTGCCCCATGGACCCCGGCGTGCCCCATGGACCCCGGCGTGCCCCAGGGGACCCAGGCGTGCCCCATGGACCCCGGCGTGCCCCATGGACCCAGGTGTGCCCCAAGGGACCCAGGAGTGCCCCATGGACCCAGGTGTGCCCCAAGGGACCCAGGCGTGCCCTAAGGGACCCAGGCGTGCCCCATGGACCCCGGCGTGCCCCATGGACCCAGGCGTGCCCCAAGGGACCCAGGCGTGCCCCATGGACCCAGGCGTGCCCCATGGACCCCCGGCGTGCCCCGGCGCGCTCACGTCGCTCTCGGTGGCCGCCTGGGGCAGCATGCGCAGCATGACGATGGTGCTGGCGCGCGGCTCCTCCTCGGGGGGGTCGGGCCGGTAGTCCTGGTCGCGGTAATCGCCGTCCGCGGCCGAACGGGAGCGGGGGGGCCGCGGCGCGGGGGGCGGGGGGCGGCCTCCCCGGAGCCCTGCGGGACGGAGCCAGGCGGTCGGGGGACCCAGGAGTGCCCCGAGGGACCCAGGAGTGCCCCAAGGGACCCAGGAGTTCAGGAGGGACCCAGGAGTGCCCCAAGGGACACAGGAGTTTAGGGGACCCAGGAGTGCCCCAAGGGACCCAGGAGTTTAGGGGACCCAGGAGTGCCCCGAGGGACACAGGAGTGCCCCAAGGGACAAAGGAGTTCGGGAGGGACCCAGGAGTGCCCCAAGGGACACGGGAGTACCCCGAGGGACACAGGAGTTCGGGAGGGACCCAGGAGTGCCCCAAGGGACCCAGGAGTGCCCCAAGGGACACGGGAGTACCCCGAGGGACACAGGAGTTCGGGAGGGACCCAGGAGTGCCCCAAGGGACACAGGAGTTTAGGGGACCCAGGAGTGCCCCAAGGGACACAGGAGTTCAGGGGACACAGGAGTTCACGGGGGACCCAGGCATCCGGGAGAAGGACCCAGGCGTCCGGGAGAAGGACCCAGGCGTCCGGGAAAGGAACCGAGGCGTCCAGGTAAGGGACCCAGGCGTCCGGGTAAGGGACCCAGGAGTTCGGGGGGGGATCCAGGCATCCAGGGAAGGGACCCAGGCGTCCGGGAAAGGGACCCAGGCATCCGGGAGAGGGACCCAGGCATCCGGGAGAGGGACCCAGGCATCCGGGAGAGGGACCCAGGCGTCCGGGGAAGGAACCCAGGCATCCAGGAAAGAGGACCCAGGCGTCCGGAAGAGGGACCCAGGCGTCCGGGAGGGACCCAGGCGTCCGGGAGAGGGACCCCGGCGTCCGGGCTGACCTGCGTGTGGGTGCTGGGGGGCGGGTCGGGGGTGCCCCCGTAGGCTCGATAGTCCATGTCGCGATAGTCGTGGTCGCGGGGGGGGGCGGGTGCCCTCGGCGGGGGGGGGCGGGGGGGACCCCCCCGTATCGACCCGTCCGGTCCCCACGGCCCCCCCTGCGGTGGGGGAGGGGTCAGGGGGGCCCTAATGACCCCCCGGGGGGTCCCCAAATAGCTCCTCCCCCCCCTAGAGTCCCCAATGGCCCCTCCCCCCCAATGGGGTCCCCAACAACCCCTCGGGGGGTCCCCAAATGGCCCCTCCCCGCCATGGGGTCCCCAACAACCCCCCTGGGGGTTCCCCAATGGCCCCTCCCCCCATAGGGTCCCCAAATGGGTCCCCTAGGGAGTCCCCAATGGTCCCTCCCCCAACTTGGGGGGTCCCCAGTGTCCCCATTGCCCCCCATGGGGTCCCCATTGTCCCCAGTTGGGTCCCCAATGTCCCCATTGACCCCCATGGGGTCCCCAGTGTCCCCATTGACCCCATGGGGTCCCCATTGCCCCCCATGGGGTGCACATTGCCCCCAGTTGGGTCCCCAATGTCCCCATTGACCCCCATGGGGTCCCCATTGACCCCCATGGGGTCCCCATTGTCCCCAGTTGGGTCCCCAGTGTCCCCATTGACCCCCATGGGGTCCCCATTGTCCCCAGTTGGGTCCCCAATGTCCCCATTGACCCCCATGGGGTCCCCAGTGTCCCCATTGACCCCATGGGGTCCCCATTGCCCCCCATGGGGTGCACATTGCCCCCAGTTGGGTCCCCAATGTCCCCATTGCCCCCCATGGGGTCCCCATTGACCTCCATGGGGTCCCCAGTGTCCCCATTGACCCCATGGGGTCCCCATTGCCCCCAGTTGGGTCCCCAGTGTCCCCATTGACCCCATGGGGTCCCCATTGACCCCATGGGGTCCCCATTGTCCCCAGTTGGGTCCCCAATGTCCCCATTGACCCCCATGGGGTCCCCAGTGTCCCCAGTTGGGTCCCCAGTGTCCCCATTGACCCCCATGGGGTCCCCATTGTCCCCAGTTGGGTCCCCAATGTCCCCATTGCCCCCCATGGGGTCCCCAGTGTCCCCAGTTGGGTTCCCAATGTCCCCATTGACCCCCATGGGGTCCCCATTGCCCCCCATGGGGTCCCCATTGTCCCCATTGACCCCCATGGGGTCCCCATTGCCCCCCATGGGGTCCCCAGTGTCCCCATTGACCCCCATGGGGTCCCCATTGTCCCCAGTTGGGTTCCCAATGTCCCCATTGACCCCCATGGGGTCCCCATTGCCCCCCATGGGGTCCCCAGTGTCCCCATTGACCCCCATGGGGTCCCCAATGTCCCCAGTTGGGTCCCCAGTGTCCCCATTGACCCCATGGGGTCCCCATTGTCCCCAGTTGGGTCCCCAATGTCCCCATTGACCCCATGGGGTCCCCATTGCCCCCCATGGGGTCCCCAGTGTCCCCATTGCCCCCCATGGGGTCCCCAGTGTCCCCATTGACCCCCATGGGGTCCCCAGTGTCCCCAGTTGGGTCCCCAATGTTCCCATTGACCCCCATGGGGTCCCCAGTGTCCCCAGATGGGTCCCCAGTGTCCCCACTGACCCCATGGGGTCCCCAGTGTCCCCACTGACCCCATGGGGTCCCCATTGCCCCCCATAGGGTCCCCAGTGTCCCCATTGCCCCCCATGGGGTCCCCATTGCCCCCAGTTGGGTCCCCAATGTCCCCATTGCCCCCCATGGGGTCCCCAGTGCCCCCAGTTGGGTCCCCAATGTCCCCATTGACCCCCATGGGGTCCCCATTGCCCCCAGTTGGGTCCCCAGTGTCCCCATTGACCCCCATGGGGTCCCCAGTGTCCCCAGTTGGGTCCCCAATGTCCCCATTGCCCCCCATGGGGTCCCCATTGCCCCCCATGGGGTCCCCATTGTCCCCATTGCCCCCCATGGGGTCCCCATTGCCCCCCATGGGGTCCCCATTGTCCCCATTGCCCCCCATGGGGTCCCTAGTGTCCCCATTGACCCCCATCTGGTCCCCATTGACCCCCATGGGGTCCCCATTGCCCCCCATGGGGTCCCCAGTGTCCCCATTGCCCCCAGTTGGGTCCCCAGTGTCCCCATTGACCCCCATGGGGTACCCAGTGTCCCCAGTTGGGTCCCCAATGTCCCCAGTTGGGTCCCCAGTGTCCCCATTGCCCCCCATAGGGTCCCCATTGACCTCCATGGGGTCCCCAATGTCCCCATTGACCCCAGTTGGGTCCCCATTGTCCCCAGTTGGGTTCCCAATGTCCCCATTGACCCCCATGGGGTCCCCATTGCCCCCCATGGGGTCCCCAGTGTCCCCATTGACCCCCATGGGGTACCCAGTGTCCCCAGTTGGGTCCCCATTGTCCCCATTGTCCCCCATGGGGTCCCCATTGTCCCCATTGTTCCCCATGGGGTCCCCAGTGTCCCCAGTTGGGTCCCCAGTGTCCCCATTGCCCCCCATGGGGTCCCCATTGTCCCCAGTTGGGTCCCCAGTGTCCCCATTAACCCCCATGGGGTCTCCAACGTCCCCATTGGCCCCCATGGGGTCCCAATTGTCCCCAGTTGGGTTCCCAATGTCCCCATTGACCCCCATGGGGTCCCCATTGCCCCCCATGGGGTCCCCAGTGTCCCCATTGACCCCCATGGGGTCCCTATTGTCCCCAGTTGGGTTCCCAATGTCCCCATTGACCCCCATAGGGTCCCCAGTGTCCCCATTGACCCCATGGGGTCCCCATTGCACCCCATGGGGTCCACATTGCCCCCAGTTGGGTCCCCAATGTCCCCATTGACCCCCATGGGGTCCCCAGTATCCCCATTGCCCCCCATGGGGTCCCCAATGTCACCAGTGAGGTCCCCAGTGTCCCCCCCAGTACCTGCGCTCGTACTCCATGGTGGAGACAATGGAACTGGGACAACTGGGAGAACTGGGAGAGAGCTCAGAGTTACTGGGATGGACTGGGATGGACTGGGATGGACTGGGATGGACTGGGGGGGACTGGGATGGACTGGGAGGGACTGGGAGGGACTGGGGGGGACTGGGAGGGACTGGGATGGACTGGGGGGGACTGGGGGGGACTGGGATGGACTGGGAGGGACTGGGATGGACTGGGATGGACTGGGATGGACTGGGAGGGACTGGGATGGACTGGGATGGACTGGGATGGACTGGGATGGACTGGGGGGGACTGGGATGGACTGGGAGGGACTGGGAGGGACTGGGGGGGACTGGGAGGGACTGGGATGGACTGGGGGGGACTGGGGGGGACTGGGATGGACTGGGATGGACTGGGATGGACTGGGGGGGACTGGGATGGACTGGGATGGACTGGGATGGACTGGGATGGACTGGGGGGGACTGGGATGGACTGGGAGGGACTGGGAGGGACTGGGGGGGACTGGGAGGGACTGGGATGGACTGGGGGGGACTGGGGGGGACTGGGATGGACTGGGATGGACTGGGATGGACTGGGATGGACTGGGATGGACTGGGAGGGACTGGGATGGACTGGGATGGACTGGGAGGGACTGGGAGGGACTGGGGGGGACTGGGAGGGACTGGGATGGACTGGGATGGACTGGGATGGACTGGGATGGACTGGGGGGGACTGGGGGGGACTGGGAGGGACTGGGATGGACTGGGGGGGACTGGGGGGGACTGGGAGGGACTGGGGGGGACTGGGGGGGACTGGGGGGGACTGGGAGGGACTGGGAGGGACTGGGATGGACTGGGGGGGGACTGGGGGGGACTGGGAGGGACTGGGATGGACTGGGGGGGACTGGGGGGGACTGGGAGGGACTGGGGGGGACTGGGGGGGACTGGGGGGGGACTGGGAGGGACTGGGAGGGACTGGGATGGACTGGGGGGGACTGGGGGGGACTGGGAGGGACTGGGATGGACTGGGGGGGACTGGGGGGGACTGGGGGGGACTGGGATGGACCGGGATGAATTGGGGTGAACTGGTCCGAACTGTTCCCCACCGGGCCCCGCCCCCGTGACCCCCGAGTCCCCCCCCCCCCCGGGCCCCGCTCCCTCATTAGCATAGAGGTCCCCGCCCCCTCGGTGACCCCGCCCCTCCCAGTTCCCCCCCGTCCCCCCCAGTTTCCCGCTCCCACCTTTCCCGCCCGCTCCGGCCGCCGCTTCTCTTCCCTCAGCACCAAAATGGCGCCGCCGCCCGGCGCACGGCCCCGCCTACCGCTTCGGTCACGCCCCCCTCGCACTCCCATTGGCCGCCCCTACCCGCCCGCTTTTCTCATTGGCCGGCGCGGCCCACGGAGGGCGGGGCTGGGGCTAATGGCAGGAGGGAAAGGGAGGGGCCTGGGTAGAGGGCGGCTTGTGGTTGGCTGACCGCTCTCGGGGGGGTGGAGCCAGGGTTAAAGGACGAGGAGGCGATTGGGCGGGACTGGGATGAACTGGGAGGGACTGGGATGGACTGGGGGGGACTGGGAAGGACTGGGGGGGACTGGAAGGGACTGGGATGGACTGGGAGGGACTGGGATGGACTGGGATGGACTGGAGGGGACTGGGATGGACTGGGAGGGACTGGGAAGGACTGGGGGGGACTGCGAGGGCACTGAGAGGGACGGGATTGGCGCCGGCCAATCAGAAAGCCGAGCGGCGGACTGGCGTGCGGCCCGCCCAATGGCAGCGCGGCGGGGGAGGGCGCCGCCGTTTCGCTGCACTCCGGTTGGCTGCCGCGCGCAAGGAGGCGGGGCAAGCCTTAAATACCGTGGGGGGGGGGGGGGGGGGGGAATTGCGCGCTGGCTTCTGATTGGCTGCGCGCCGCCAGGAGGCGGGAAAAGTGCCCCCTCCTCGGCTCCAGTCCGGCCCCTCCGTCTCGCCTTCCAATGAGAAAGCCGAGCGGGCTGACGGGCGGGCGGAGAAGCCAATGGGAGCGCGGCGCGGCGCGGGGGAGGAGACGGGACGAAGGCGGCGGGGCGGGCAGATCCGGCGGGAAGATGGCGGCGCTGGGTCGGTCGCTGCGGTCGCTCCGGTCGCTCTGGGGGCTCCGGGGGCTCCGGGCGCCGCTCGGGACCCGCGGCCGCTCGGCCGGGCCCGCCGGGGCCGTGGCGCTGCCGCCCGCGCCGCTGGGGGCGGAGCCGCACGACGAGGAGCCAATGCTGGCGGCGCAGAGGAAGGTGGGCGGGGCTTTGGGGGGGACGGGGCGGGGCCTTTCGGGGCGGCTTGAGGGAGTGGGCGGGGCGGGGGAGGGGGGGGGGTGGGCGGGGCCTGGGGGTGGAGTTGGAAGGCCGTCTGGGGGCTTTAGCGGGGGGTGGGCGGGGCTTGGGGATGCAGTGGGCGGAGCCACGCGAGGGGGCGGGGCCAGAGCAGGGAAAAGGGCTCTGGGGGTATTGGGGGTGAACCGGACGCCTGGGTCCCCCCCCGGATTCCTGGGTCCCCCGGCCGCCTGGGTCCTTTGGCGGGCGGGTGGGCGGGGGCGTGGGGATCCAGTGGGCGGAGCCACTCGAGGGGGCGTGGCCAAAGGAGGGAAAAGGGGGTATTGGGGGCGAACTGGACACCTCGGGTTCTCCCGGACGCCTGGGTCCCCCTCGGACACCTGGGTCCCCCTGGCCGCCGGGGTCCTTTGGCGGGTGGGTGGGCGGGGCTTTGGGGACCAGTGGGCGGGGCCACTCAAGGGGGCGGGGCCAAAGGAGGGTAAAGGTCTCTGGGGTTATTGGAGGTGAACCGGATGCCTGGGTCCTTTGGCGGGCGGGTGGGCGGGGCTTGGGGATCCAGTGGGCGGAGCCACTCGAGGGGGCGGGGCCAAAGGAGGGAAAAGGTCTCTGGGGGTATTGTGGGCGAACTGGACACCTGGGGTTCTCCCGGACGCCTGGGTCCCCCCGGACGCCGGGGTCCCTGTGCGCTGGCGAGGGGACCCAGGCGTTCGGGGGCGCAGAACCCCGACTCCCACGGGTTCTCGGGGGACCCCGCGGCCGACGCGCTCAACATGCGGGCGGCGTTCCTGAGCGGGGTGTCCGTGGCCATCGTGCTGGGGAGCCTGTTCCTCGCCTACCTGCCCGACTACGGGTGAGGACCCAGGAGTTCGGGGGGGACCCAGGAGTTCGGGAGGGACCCAGGAGTGCGGGGGGAGGTGGGGGGGCAGGGGGACCCAGGAGTGCGGGAGGGACCCAGGAGTGCGGGGGGAGGTGGGGGGGAGGGGGACCCAGGAGTTCGGGAGGGACCCAGGAGTGAGGGAGGGACCCAGGAGTGCAGGGGGAGGTGGGGGGAGGGGACCCAGGAGTTCGGGAGGGACCCAGGAGTTCGGGGGGGAGGTGGGGGGGGAGGGGGACCCAGGAGTGCGGGAGGGACCCAGGAGTTCGGGAGGGACCCAGGAGTGCGGGGGGAGGTGGGGGGAGGGGACCCAGGAGTGCGGGAGGGACCCAGGAGTTCGGGAGGGACCCAGGAGTGCGGGGTGAGGTGGGGGGAGGGGGACCCAGGAGTGCGGGAGGGACCCAGGAGTTCGGGGGGAGATGGGGGGGAGGGGGACCCAGGAGTGCAGGGGGACCCAGGAGTTCGGGGGGGACCCAGGAGTTCGGGGGGGACCCAGGAGTTCGGGAGGGACCCAGGAGTTCGGGGGGGACCCAGGAGTTCGGGGTGAGGTGGGGGGGAGGGGACCCAGGAGTGCGGGAGGGACCCAGGAGTTCGGGAGGGACCCAGGAGTGCGGGGGGAGGTGGGGGGAAGGGGGACCCAGGAGTTTGGGAGGGACCCAGGAGTTCGGGAGGGACCCAGGAGTGTGGGGGCAGGTGGGGGGAAGGGGGACCCAGGAGTTCGGGAGGGACCCAGGAGTTCGGGAGGGACCCAGGAGTGCGGGGGGGAGGTGGGGGGCGGGGACCCAGGAGTTCGGGAGGGACCCAGGAGTTCGGGGGTGATTTGGGGTCCCCAAAGTCCATTTTGGGGCAATTCTGAGGGATTTGGGGTCTCTTCTTATGGGGGGGGTGTGGCTCTCACCCGGACGCCTGGGTCCCTGGGCACTTATGGGGCTTCCCAGGATGCTTTGGGGGGCTGGGGGGGGGTCTCAGCCCCGGACGCCTGGGTCCCTCCCGGACGCCTGGGTCCCTGGGCACTTATGGGGCTTCCCAGGTTGTTTTGGGGGTCAGAGGGGATCTCAGCCCCTGGACGCCTGGGTCCCTCCCGGACGCCTGGGTCCCTGCACTATGGGGCTTCCCAGGATGCTTTGGGGGTCTGGGGGGGATCTCAGCCCCGGACGCCTGGGTCCCTCCCGGACGCTTGGGTCCCTCCCGGACGCCTGGGTCCCTGGGCACTTATGGGGCTTCCCAGGTTGTTTTGGGGGGCTGGGTGGGGTCTCAGCCCCGGACGCCTGGGTCCCCCCCGGACGCCTGGGTCCCTCCCGGATGCCTGGGTCCCTGGGCACTTATGGGGCTTCCCAGGATGCTTTGGGGGGCTGGGGGGGGGGGTCTCAGCCCCGGACGCCTGGGTCCCTCCCGGACGCCTGTGTCCCTGGGTGCTATAGGGGGATGGGGAGATTCCCCCGGACGCCTGGGTCCCTCCCGGACGCCTGGGTCCCTGAACTATGGGGCTTCCCAGGATGCTTTGGGGGTCTGGAGGGGGTCTCAGCCCCGGACGCCTGGGTCCCTGGGTGCTATAGGGGGGTGGAGGGATTCACCCGGACGCCTGGGTCCCCCCCGGACGCCTGGGTCCCTCCCGGATGCCTGGGTCCCTGGGCACTTATGGGGCTTCCCAGGATGCTTTGGGGGGCTGGGGGGGGGGGTCTCAGCCCCGGACGCCTGGGTCCCCCCCGGACGCCTGGGTCCCCCCCGGACGCCTGGGTCCCTGGGTGCTATAGGGGGGTGGAGGGATTCACCCGGACGCCTGGGTCCCTCCCGGACGCCTGGGTCCCTGGGTGCTATAGGGGGGTGGAGGGATTCACCCGGACGCCTGGGTCCCCCCTGGACGCCTGGGTCCCTCCCGGACGCCTGGGTCCCTGCACTATGGGGCTTCCCAGGATGCTTTGGGGGTCTGGGGGGCGTCTCAGCCCCGGACGCCTGGGTCCCTCCCGGACGCCTGGGTCCCTGGGTGCTATTGGGGGGGTGGAGGGATTCACCCGGACGCCTGGGTCCCTCCCGGACGCCTGGGTCCCTGGGTGCTATAGGGGGATGGGGAGATTCCCCCGGACGCCTGGGTCCCTCCCGGACGCCTGGGTCCCTGCACTATGGGGCTTCCCAGGATGCTTTGGGGGTCTGGGGGGGGTCTCAGCCCCGGACGCCTGGGTCCCTCCCGGACGCCTGGGTCCCTGACCCCCCCCCCCTCCCCCAGGCTGCAGCAGTGGGCGCGGCGGGAGGCGGAGCTTCTGGTGCGCGAGCGGGAGGGGCGGGGCGAGCCCCTGCTGACCCCCAACTACTACGACCCCGCCCGCCTCGCCCTGCCCCCCCCCAGCTGAGCCGGACGCCTGGGTCCCCTCCCGGACGCCTGGGTCCCCCCCCGGACGCCAGGGTCCCCCCCCGGACGCCTGGGTCCCCCCCCGGACTCCTGGGTCCCCTCCCGGACGCCTGGGTCCCCCCCGGACGCCAGGGTCCCCCCCCGGACGCCTGGGTCCCTCATGGATACTTTGGGGGGTAATAAAGTGATGGAGCTTGGCCGGACGCCTGGGTCCCTTTTCTTTTGGGGGGGGGGGGGAGGGTAGGGGGCGGATCCCGAACTCCTGGGTCCGTTTTGGGCCCCTTCTGTGTCTGGGGTGTCTATGGGGCACTTGGGGGTCACTTATGGGTCCCTATGGGGCACTTGGGGGTCACTTATGGGTCCCTATGGGGCACTTGGGGTCCGTGGGGTCCCTATGGGTCACTTGGGGGTCACTTGGGGGTCACTTATGGGTCCCTATGGGGCACTTGGGGGTCCCTGGTGTCCCTATGGGTCACTTGGGGGTCACTGATGGGTCCCTATGGGGCACTTGGGGGTCACTTGGAGGTCACTTATGGGTCCCTATGGGTCACTTGGGGGGTCCCTGGGGTCCCTATGGGTCACTTGGGGGTCACTTATGGGTCCCTATGGGGCACTTGGGGGTCCCTGGGGTCCCTATGGGTCACTTGGGGGTCTCTGATGGGTCCCTGGGGTCCCTATGGGTCACTTGGGGGTCACTTATGGGTCCCTATGGGTCAATTGGGGTTCACTTGGGGGTCACTTATGGGTCCCTATGGGGCACTTGGGGGTCACTTGAGGGTCACTTATGGGTCCCTATGGGGCACTTGGGGGTCACTTGGGGGTCCCTGGGGTCCCTATGGGGCACTTGGGGGTCACTTGGGGGTCACTTATGGGTCCCTATGGGGCACTTATGGGTCACTTGGGGGTCCCTGGGGTTCCTATGGGGCACTTATGGGTCACTTGGGGGTCACTTATGGGTCCCTATGGGTCAATTGGGGTTCACTTGGGGGTCCCTGGGGTCCCTATGGGGCACTTGGGGGTCACTTGGGGGTCCCTGGGGTCCCTATGGGGCACTTATGGGTCACTTGGGGGTCACTTATGGGTCCCTATGGGGCACTTGGGGGTCACTTGGGGGTTCCTATGGGTCACTTGGGGGTCACTTGGGGGTCACCGATGGGCCGCCCCGCTTTCCCGCGGGCGCTTTTAGCGCATGCGCCGCTGGCCCCGCCCCCTCCCGCTGACCCCGCCCTCTCCCGCCTCTGACCACGCCCGGGAGGGGCGGGGCGGGGGCGGGGCCAGCGGCGTCACGTGATTTCGAGGAAGCGGCGGAGCCCAACGGAGGTGAGCGGGGGGGGGGGGCGATTGTCGTCCCCGTGTCCCCACCCCCCGCGTCCGGGGACCCAGGAGTGCGGGAGGGACCCAGGAGTGCGGGGGGACCCAGGAGTTCGGGGGGGACCCAGGAGTTCGGGAGGGACCGAGGAGTGCGGGAGGGACCCAGGAGTGCGGGAGGGACCCAGGAGTGCGGGGGGGGACCCAGGAGTGCGGGGGGACCCAGGAGTGCGGGGGGGACCCGGGAGTGCGGGGGGGGACCCGGGAGTGCGGGGGGGACCCAGGAGTGCGGGGGGACCCAGGAGTGCGGGAGGGACCCAGGAGTGCGGGGGGGACCCAGGAGTTTGGGAGGGACCCAGGAGTTCGGGGGACCCAGGAGTTCGGGAGGGACCCAGGAGTGCGGGGGGACCCAGGAGTTCGGGAGGGACCCAGGAGTTCGGGGGACCCAGGAGTTCGGGAGGGACCCAGGAGTGCGGGAGGACCCAGGAGTTCGGGAGGGACCCAGGAGTGCGGGGGGACCCAGGAGTTCGGGAGGGACCCAGGAGTTCGGGAGGACCCAGGAGTTCGGGAGGGACCCAGGAGTGCGGGGGGACCCAGGAGTGCGGGGGGACCCAGGAGTTCGGGGAGGGACCCAGGAGTTCGGGGAGGGACCCAGGAGTCCGGGAGGGACCCAGGAGTGCGGGAGGACCCAGGAGTTCGGGAGGGACCCAGGAGTGCGGGGGACCCAGGAGTGCGGGGAGGGACCCAGGAGTTCGGGGGACCCAGGAGTTCGGGAGGGACCCAGGAGTTCGGGAGGACCCAGGAGTGCGGGAGGACCCAGGAGTGCGGGGGGGACCCCTTGTCCCCATGTCCCCATGGGGCTGATGTCCCGTGTCCGTGTGTCCCGTGTCCGTCTGTCTGTGTGTCCGTGTGTCCAATGTCTGTCTGTGTGTCCCCTGTCTGTCCATCCATCTGTCTGTATGTCCTGTGTCTGTGTGTCTCATGTCTGTCCGTGTGTCCCGTGTCCATGTGTCCGTCCGTCTGTCCGTGTGTCCCGTGTCCGCCTGTCCTGTGTCTGTCTGTCCATGTCTGTGTGTCCCATGTCTGTCCATGTCTGTCTGTCCCGTGTCTGTCTCCCATGTCTATGTGTCCTGTGTCTGTCCGTGTGTCCCATGTCCGTCTGTCTGTCTGTGTGTCCGTGTCTGTGTGTCCAATGTCTGTCGGTGTGTCCCCTGTCTGTCCGTCCATCTGTCCGTGTGTCCCGTGTCCGTGTGTCCCATGTCTGTCCGTGTGTCCCATGTCTGTCTGTCTGTCCATGTGTCCCCTGCCTGTCCGTCCGTCTGTCCGTGTGTCCTGTGTCCATGTGTCCCATGTCCGTCTGTCCGTGTGTCCCATGTCTGTCCGTCTCTCTGTCCGTGTGTCCCATGTCCATCTGTCTGTCCTTGTGTCCCATGTCCGTCTGTCTGTCTGTCGGTGTGTCCCGTGTCTGTCCGTCTGTCCACGTGTCCTGTGTCCATGTGTCTGTCCGTTTGTCCCATATCTGTCTGTCCGTCTGTCCGTGTGTCCCGCGTCCGTCTGTCTGTCGGTGTGTCCTGTGTCCATGTGTCTGTCTGTCTGTGTGTCCGTCTGTCTGTCGGTGTGTCCTGTGTCCATGTGTCCGTCTGTCTGTCTGTCCGTCCATCTGTCCGTGTGTCCCGTGTCCATGTGTCTGTCCGTGTGTCCCATGTCTGTCTGTCTGTCCGTGTGTCCGGTGTCCATGTGTCTGTCGGTGTGTCCTGTGTCTGTGTGTCTGTCCGTGTCCGTGTGTCCGTCCGCCTGTCGCTGTGCCCCGTGTCCGTCCGTCTGTCCGTGTCCATGTGTCTGTCCGTGTGTCCCATGTCCGTCTGTCTGTCCTTGTGCCCCGTGTCCGTGTGTCTGTGTGTCCGTCTGTCGGTGTGTCCCGTGTCCGTCCGTCTGTCCGTGTGTCCGGTGTCCACGTGTCCGTGTGCCCCGTGTCCATGTGTCCGTCCGTCTGTCCATGTGTCCGTCCGTCTGTCCATGTGTCCCATGTCTGTCTGTCTGTCCGTGTGTCCGGTGTCCATGTGTCCGTCCGTCTGTCCATGCGTCCTGTGTCTGTGTGTCTGTCCGTGTGTCCGGTGTCCATGTGTCTGTCCGTGTGTCCTGTGTCTGTCTGTCTGTCCGTGTGTCCCGTGTCCATGTGTCCGTCCGTCTGTCGGTGTGTCCCATGTCCGTCCATCTGTCCGTGTGTCCCGTGTCCACGTGTCTGTCCGTGTGTCCCGTGTCCATGTGTCTGTCCATGTGTCCCATGTCTGTCCATGTGTCCGGTGTCCACGTGTCTGTCGGTGTGTCCTGTGTCCACGTGTCCGTCTGTCTGTCCGTGTGTCCACGTGTCCGTCGGTCTGTCCGTGTCCACGTGTCCGTCGGTCTGTCCGCGCAGGCGTGTCCGTATGTCGGAGCGCAGGCTCCGCCCCTGGCTGCTGGCCCAGCTCTCCAGTGGGCGGTTCCCCGGCCTCCAATGGGACGACCCCGAGCGCCGGGCGCTGCGAATCCCCTGGAACCGCGCGGGAAGGGGCGGGGCCGGGGGCGGGGCCGGCGCGGCGCTCTGCAGGGTGAGGGCGGGGCCTGGGAAATGGGGGCGGGGCCTGGGATTGGGGGCGGGTTAAGGGATGGGGCCGGGGGCGGGGCCGGCGCGGCGCTCTGCAGGGTGAGGGCGGGGCCTGGGATTGGGGGCGGGGCCTGGGAATGGGGGGCGGGGCCTGGGAATGGGGGCGGGGCCTGGGATTGGGGGCGGGTTAAGGGATGGGGCCGGGGGCGGGGCCGGCGCGGCGCTCTGCAGGGTGAGGGCGGGGCCTGGGAACGGGGGCGGGGGCCTGGGAATGGGGGCGGGGCCTGGGATTGGGGGCGGGACCGAGGGATGGGGGCGGGGGCGGGGCCGGCGCGGCGCTCTGCAGGGTGAGGGCGGGGCCTGGGATTGGGGGCGGGGCCGCAGGATGGGCGCGGGGCCTGGGAATGGGGGCGGGGCCTGGGATTGGGGGCGGGGCCGCAGGATGGGGGCGGGGCCGCAGGATGGGGGCGGGGCCTGGGAATGGGGGCGGGGCCTGGGATGGGGGCGGGGGCCGCGGGATGGGGGCAGGGGTGGGGCGGGGCCAGGGTGGCAATCTGCAGGGTGAGGGCGGGGCCTGGGAATGGGGGCGGGGCCTGGGAATGGGGGCGGGGCCGGGGTGGTGCACTGCAGGGTGAGGGCGGGGCCTGCGAATAGGGGCGGGCCCGGGGAATGGGGGCGGGGGTGGGGCGGGGCCAGGGTGGCAATCTGCAGGGTGAGGGCGGGGCCTGGGAATTGGGGCGGGGGGCTGGGATTGGGGGCGGGGCCGCGGGATGGGGGCGGGGCCGGGGGCGGGGCCGGTGCGGCGCTCTGCAGGGTGAGGGCGGGGCCTGCGAATAGGGGCGGGCCCAGGGAATGGGGGCGGGGGGTGGGGCGGGGCCAGGGTGGGAATCTGCAGGGTGAGGGCGGGGCCTGGGAATAGGGGCGGGGGCTGGGATTGGGGGCGGGGCCTGGGAATGGGGGCGGGGGTGGGGCGGGGCCAGGTTGGCAATCTGCAGGGTGAGGGCGGGGCCTCGGAATAGGGGCGGGGGCTGGGATTGGGGGCGGGTCCGCGGGATGGGGGCGGGTCCGCGGGATGGGGGGCGTGTCCGCGGGTGGGCGTGTCCTCTGCCGGGCGTGTCAGTGGGCGTGTCGGCAGGCGTGGGCGGAGTTCAAGGGCCGGCTCCGCCCCGGCGCCCCCCCCGGACCCGTCGGGCTGGAAGTGCCGCCTGCGCTGCGCGCTGCACCGCAGCCCCGACTTCCAGGAGCTGCGGGGGGCGGGGCCGAACGGACGGGCCACGCCCCTACCGCGTGTACCGCCTGCTCCCGGCCCCGCCCCGGCCCCGCCCACCGCGGGCAAAGCGGGCGGGGCCGCGGGAGGAGGAGGAGGAGGAGGAGGGGGGGTGAAGAGGAGGGCGAGTCTGGGGAGGAGGTGAGGGGGCGGGGCGAAGTGGGGGTGGGCGGGGTTAAGGGGTGGGGCGGGGTCGTGTGGGTGGGGACAATGTGGGCAGGGTGATGGGGTGGGTGGGGCTATGGGAGTGGGCGGGGCTTTGTGGTGGGCGGGGCTATGGGAGTGGGCGGTGCTTTGTGGTGGGCGGGGGTGGAGAGGGCGGAGCTTTGGGGTGGGCGGGGCTATGGGAGTGGGCGGGGCTTTTTGGTGGGTGTGGATGGGGTGGGCGGGGCTATGATGTGGGCGGGGGCTATGGGAGAAGGCGGAGTTACGGGAGTGGGCGGGGCTATGTGGTGGGCGGGGCTATGGGAGCAGGCAGGGCTATGGGAGAGGGCGTAGCTTGTGGTGGGCGGGGATAGGGGTGGGCGGGGCTATGGGGTGGGTGGAGCTATGAGGTGAGCGGGGCTACGGGAGCGGGCGGGTTACGGGAGTGGGCGTGGCTATGGGGTGGGAGGGGCTATGGGAGAGGGCAAGTCTTGTGGTGGGTGGGGATATGGGTGGGTGGGGCTATGGGAGTGGGCGGAGCTTTGTGGAGGTCAGGGATGGGGTGGGCGGGGCTACGAGGTGGGCGGGACTATGGGAGTGGGCGGGGCTATGGGGTGGTTGGGTCTATGGGCGAGGGCGGAGCTTGTGGTGGGCAGGGATGGGGTGGGCGGGGCGATGGGGTGGGCGGGGCTACGAGGTTGGGGACAATGTGGGCAGGGCTATGGCGTGGGCAGGACTGTGGGTGTGGGCGGGGCCATGGTGGTGGGAGGGGCTATGGGAGAGGGCAAAGGTTGTGGTGGGTGGGGATAGGGGTGGGTGGGGCTATGGGAGTGGGCGGAGCTTTGTGGAGGTCAGGGATGGGGTGGGCGGGGCTACGAGGTGGGCAGGGCTATGGGCTGTGTGGGGCTTTGTGTTGAGCGGGCATGGGGGTGGGCGGGGCAATGGGGTGGGCGGGGCTATGAGGGACTGGGTGGGGCGATGGGAGTGTGTGGGGCTATGGAGTGGGCGGGGCTATGGGGTGGGCGGGGCTGTGGGATTGGGGACAATGTGGGCAGGGCTATGGGGTGGGCAGGCGGGGCTATGTTGGTGGGTGGGATATGGGGGTGGGGACAATGTGGGCGGGGCTATGGGGTGGGCGGGGCTATGGGGTGGGCGGGGCTATGAGGACTGGGTGGGGCAATTGGAGTGGGCAGGGCCATGGGGTGGGTGGAGCTATGGGGTGGGTGGGGTAAGGGGGAGTGGTTGGGGCTATGAAGTGGGCAGGGCTACGGGGGAAGTGTGGGCGGGGCTGTGGGGTGGGCGGGGCTATGGATATGGTTGTGGGAGGGGCTATGGGGATGTGGGAGGGACTATGGGGATGTGGGTGGGGCTACGGGGATGCGGGTGGGGCTATGGGGACATGGGTGGGGCTACGGTGAGTGGGCGGGGCCATGGGGATGTGGGCGGTGCTATGGGACGGTATTGGCCCCGCCTCACTCGTGGCCACGCCCACCAGGCCCCTCCCCCCAGCGCTGAGCAGGAGGCGGAGCCAGAACCAATAGATCCCGGTGAGTGGGGGAGGGTCGGGAGGTCGGGGGTCACTGGTGGTCATGGGGGCGTGGCCTCAGCGCTGACCCCGCCCACAGGCCTGGCCACGCCCCATCCACGCCTGCAGATCATGATTGACAGTACTGAGCCCCTCCCCCCGCCAGAAGGTAAGCCTCCCATGGCCCCTCCCCTAGGTGGGCGTGTCCTTCCCTTGGCCCCTCCCCTCAGTGGGCGTGTTCTCCCTGCCTCTTAGTTTTCCTGGGGGGCGTGTCCTTCCCTTGGCCCCTCCCCTCAGAGGGCGTGTCCTCCCGTTGCGGGGGGGGTGGTGCCAGCGCGGGGAGGGGGGGCGTGTCCTTCCCTTGGCCCCTCCCCTCAGTGGGCGTGTCCTCCCTGTCTTGTAGTGTTCCTGGGGGGCATGTCCTTCCTTGGCCCTCCCCTCACTGGGCGTGTCCATCCCTTTGGCCCCTCCCCTCAGTGGGCGTGTCCTCCCGTTGCAGGGGGGGCGGCGCTGGTGCTGCGGCTGTTCCTGGGGGGGGCGCTGTCCTGGAGCGGCCGCCTCCCCCCCGGCGAATTCCTATTGGTCGGGGGAGGAAAGGAGGGGGAGGAGGAAGGGCAAAACCCCGCCCCCTCCCCCCCCCCTCCCCCCGCCCCTCCCCCGCCTCCTCGTGCAGCCCCTCCCCCCCCCCGCTGCGGGGGGCGCTGGGGGGCGGGGTCTTGCTGGGGAGCGCCCCCCGGGGGCTGTTCCTGCGGAGGAGGGGGGGGGCGCTGGGGGGAGGGGCGGGGGGGGGGATGTGGGGCGGGATGTGGGGCGGGATGTGGGGCGGGATGTGGGGCGGGATGTGGGGCTGCACTGGTGGGGGGCGCACGGGGCCGGGGGGGCCCTGCAGGGGGCGCAGCTGGTGCTGGCGTTCGATGCGCAGAGGTTCCGCACCGGTGAGTGCCCCATAGCGACCCATAGCGACCCATAGCGACCCATAAGTGACCCATAAGTGACCCATAAGTGACCCTTAGACACCATATAGCCACCCCATAGTGACCCATAGGGACCCATAAGTGACCCAAAGTGACCCATAAGTGACCTTTAGACACCCTATAACCACCCCATAGTGACCCATAGCGACCCATAAGTGACCCTTAGACACCCCATAGTGACCCATAAGTGACCCTTAGACAGCCTATAACCACCCCATAGTGACCCATAGCGACCCATAGGGACCCATAAGTGACCCTTAGACACCCCATAGTGACCCATAGGGACCCTTAGACACCCCATAGGGACCCATAAGTGACCCATAAGTGACCCATAGACACCCTATAGCCACCCCATAGTGACCCATAGTGACCCATAGCGACCCATAAGTGACCCTTAGACACCCCATAGTGACCCATAAGTGACCCTTAGACACCCTATAACCACCCCATAGTGACCCATAGCGACCCATAAGTGACCCATAGCGACCCTATAACCACCCCATAGTGACCCATAAGTGACCCATAAGTGACCCATAAGTGACCCTTAGACACCCTATAGCCACCCCATAGTGACCCATAGCGACCCATAGGGACCCATAAGTGACCCTTAGACACCCCATAGTGACCCATAGGGACCCTTAGACACCCCATAGGGACCCATAAGTGACCCATAAGTGACCCTTAGACACCCTATAGCCACCCCATAGTGACCCATAGTGACCCATAAGTGACCCTTAGACACCCCATAGTGACCCATAAGTGACCCTTAGACACCCTATAACCACCCCATAGCGACCCATAGCGACCCATAGCGACCCATAAGTGACCCTTAGACACCCCATAGTGACCCATAAGTGACCCTTAGACACCCTATAACCACCCCATAGTGACCCATAGCGACCCATAAGTGACCCATAGCAACCCTATAACCACCCCATAGTAACCCATAAGTGACCCATAAGTGACCCATAAGTGACCCTTAGACACCCTAGAGCCACCCCATAGTGACCCATAGCAACCCATAGGGACCCATAAGTGACCCTTAGACACCCCATAGTGACCCATAGGGACCCTTAGACACCCCATAGCAACCCATAAGTGACCCATAGACACCCCATAGTGTCCCATGTGACCCATAGACACCCTATAACCACCCCATAGTGACCCATAGCAACCCATAGGCACCCATAAGTGACCCATAGACACCCTATAGCCACCCCATAGTGACCCATAGCAACCCATAGGGACCCATAAGTGACCCATAAGTGACCCATAAGTGACCCTTAGACACCCTATGACCACCCCATAGCAACCCATAGCAACCCATAGGGACCCATAAGTGACCCTTAGACACCCCATAGTGACCCATAGGGACCCTTAGACACGCCATAGGGACCCATAAGTGACCCATAAGTGACCCATAGGCACTCTATAACCACCCCATAGTGACCCATAGCGACCCATAAGTGACCCATAGTGACCCTTAGACACCCCATAGCAACCCATAAGTGACCCATAAGTGACCCATAGACACCCCATAGTGTCCCATGTGACCCATAGACACCCTATAACCACCCCATAGTTACCCATAGCGACCCATAAGTGACCCATAGTGACCGTTAGACACCCCATAGTGACCCATAGCGACCCATAAGTGACCCATAAGTGACCCATAAGTGACCCTTAGACACCCTATAACCACCCTATAGTGACCCATAGCGATCCATAGTGACCCATAAGTGACCCATAAGTGACCCTTAGACACCGTATAGGCACCCCATAGTGCCCCATAGCGACCCATAGCGACCCATAAGTGACCCTTAGTGACCCTTAGACACCCCATAGTGACCCATAGCGACCCATAAGTGACCCATAAGTGACCCATAAGTGACCCTTAGACACCCTCTAGCCACCCCATAGTGACCCATAAGTGACCCTTAGACACCCCATAGTGACCCATAAGTGACCCTTAGACACCCTATAACCACCCCATAGTGACCCATAGCGACCCATAAGTGACCCATAGCGACCCTATAACCACCCCATAGTGACCCATAAGTGACCCATAAGTGACCCATAAGTGACCCATAAGTGACCCTTAGACACCCTAGAGCCACCCCATAGTGACCCATAGCAACCCATAGGGACCCATAAGTGACCCTTAGACACCCCATAGTGACCCATAGGGACCCTTAGACACCCCATAGCAACCCATAAGTGACCCATAAGTGACCCATAGACACCCCATAGTGTCCCATGTGACCCATAGACACCCTATAACCACCCCATAGTGACCCATAGCGACCCATAGGGACCCATAAGTGACCCATAGTGACCCTTAGACACCCTATAACCACCCCATAGTGACCCATAGCGACCCATAGACACCCTATAACCACCCCATAGTGACCCATAGCGACCCATAAGTGACCCATAGACACCCTATAACCACCCCATAGCGACCCATAGCGACCCATAAGTGACCCTTAGACACCCCATAGCGACCCATAAGTGACCCTTAGACACCCTATGACCAACCCATAGTGACCCATAGCGACCCATAGGGACTCATAAGTGACCCTTAAACACCCCATAGTGACCCATAGGGACCCTTAGACTCCCCATAGGGACCCATAAGTGACCCATAAGTGACCCATAGACACCCTATAAACACCCCATAGTGACCCATAGCGACCCATAAGTGACCCATAGTGACCCTTAGACACCCCATAGTGACCCATAAGTGACCCATAGCGACCCATAAGTGACCCATAAGTGACCCATAGACATTCCATAGTGACCCATAGGGACCCTCAGACACCCCATAGGGACCCATAAGTGACCCATAAGTGACCCTTAGACACC
This sequence comes from Columba guinea, assembly GCA_032206185.1. Taxonomy (NCBI): domain Eukaryota; kingdom Metazoa; phylum Chordata; class Aves; order Columbiformes; family Columbidae; genus Columba; species Columba guinea. The sequence continues at coordinate 24,244 of JAVLUU010001079.1, read as the reverse complement.
CCATGGTGACCCATAGACACCCTATAACCACCCCATAATGACCCATAAGTGACCCTTAGACACCCCATAATGACCCCCCCACCCTGCCCCATAGCTCCCCACCTGCCCCATAAATCCCCATCCGTGCCCCATAGATCCCCCGCCCCATAGATTTCCACACCCCATAGATCCCTATCCTGCCCCATAGCTCCCCACCCTGCCCCATAGATCCCCATCCCACCCCATAGCTTCCTCATCCCTGCCCCATAGAACCCCCATCCTGCCCCATAGCTCCCCTGCCCCATAGATCCCCCACCCCATAGATCCCCATCCTGCCCCATAGATCCCCACCCTGCCCCAAAGATCCCTATCTGTGCCCCATAGATCCCCACCTGCCCCATAGATCCCCCATCCCACCCCATATCTCCCCCCTGCCCCATAGATCCCCACCTGCCCCATAGATCCCCACCCTGCCCCATAGATTCCCATCCATGCCCCATAGATCCCCACCTGCCCCATAGATCCCCCTGCCCCATAGATCCCCTATCCCACCCCATATCTCCCCCCTGCCCCATAGATCCCCACCCTGCCCCATAGATCTCCACCTGCCCCATAGATCCCCCAACCTGCCCCATAGATCCCCCTGCCCCATAGATCCCCTATCCCACCCCATATCTCCCATCTGCCCCATAGATCCCCCTGCCCTATAGATCCCCCATCCCACCCCATATCTCCCCCCCGCCCCATAGATCCCCACCTGCCCCATAGATCCGCATCCGTGCCCCATAGATCCCCACCTGCCCCATAGATCCCCACCTGCCCCATAGATCCCCTGCCCCATAGATCCCCCTGCCCCATAGATCCCCACCTGCCCCACAGATCCCCTGCCCCATAGATCCCCATCCTGCCCCATAAATCCCCCTGCCCCATAGATCCCCCTGCCCCATAGATCCCCATCCTGCCCCATAGATCCCCCTGCCCCATAGCTCCCCTGCCCCATAGATCCCCTATCCCACCCCATATCTCCCCCCCGCCCCATAGATCCCCACCTGCCCCATAGATCCCCCATCCTGCCCCATAGCTCCCCCGCCCCATAGATCCCCACCTGCCCCATAGATCCCCCATCCTGCCCCATAGCTCCCCTGCCCCATAGCTCCCCCGCCCCATAGATCCCCACCTGCCCCATAGATCCCCCATCCTGCCCCATAGCTCCCCTGCCCCATAGATCCCCCTGCCCCATAGATCCCCACCTGCCCCATAGATCCCCCATCCCCACCCCATAGATCCCCCATCCCACCCCATAGCCCCCATCTGCCTCATACATCCCCACCCGTGCCCCATAGATCCCCCTGCCCCATATCTCCCCTCCGCCCCATAGATCCCCACCTGCCCCATAGATCCCCACCTGCCCCATAGATCCCCTATCCCACCCCATATCTCCATCCTGCCCCATAGATCCCCCTGCCCCATAGATCCCCCATCCCACCCCATAGCTCCCCCCTGCCCCATAGATCCCCACCTGCCCCATAGATCCCCATCCCACCCCATATCTCCCCACTGCCCCACAGATCCCCACCCTGCCCCATAGATCCCAACCTGCCCCATAGATCCCCCATCCCCACCCCATAGATCCCCCACCCTGCCCCATAGATCCCCTCCTGCCCCACAGATCCCCACCCTGCCCCATAGATCCCCATCCATGCCCCATAGATCCCCTTCCCCACCCCATAGATCCCCATCCTGCCCCATAGATCCTCACCTGCCCCATAGATCCCCCATCCTGCCCCATAGCTCCCCTGCCCCATAGATTCCCTCTGCCCCATAGATCCCCCGTCCTGCCCCATAGCTCTCCTGCCCCATAGATCCCCACCTGCCCCATATCTCCCACCTGCCCCATAGATCCCCCATCCCACCCCATAGCTCCCCTGCCCCATATCTCCCCCCTGCCCCATAGATCCCCACCTGCCCCATAGATTCCCCCTGCCCCATAGCTCCCCACCTGCCCCATAGATCCCCCATCCTGCCCCATAGCTCCCCTGCCCCATAGATCCCTCTGCCCCATAGATCCCCACCTGCCCCATAGATCCCCCATCCTGCCCCATAGCTCCCCTGCCCCATAGATCCCCACCTGCCCCATAGATCCCCCATCCCCACCCCATAGATCCCCGTGCCCCATAGCTCCCCTGCCCCATATCTCCCCTCCGCCCCATAGATCCCCTGCCCCATACATCCCCACCTGCCCCATAGATACCCCATCCTGCCCCATAGCTCCCCTGCCCCATAGATCCCCCTGCCCCATAGATCCCCCATCCCACCCCATAGCCCCCATCTGCCCCATAGATCCCCCTGCCCCATATCTCCCCTATGCCCCATAGCTCCCCTGCCCCATAGATCCCCTATCCCACCCCATATCTCCCCCCTGCCCCATAGATCCCCCATCCCCACCCCATAGATCCCCCATCCTGCCCCATAGCTCCCCTGCCCCATAGATCCCCCTGCCCCATAGCTCCCCCATCCCACCCCATAGCCCCCATCTGCCCCATAGATTCCCCCTGCCCCATAGATCCCCATCCTGCCCCATAGATCCCCCTGCCCCATAGCTCCCCTGCCCCATAGATCCCCCTGCCCCATAGATCCCCCTGCCCCATAGATCCCCATCCTGCCCCATAGATCCCCCATCCCCACCCCATAGATCCCCCATCCTGCCCCATAGCTCCCCTGCCCCATAGATCCCCCTGCCCCATAGCTCCCCCATCCCACCCCATAGCCCCCATCTGCCCCATAGATTCCCCCTGCCCCATAGATCCCCATCCTGCCCCATAGATCCCCCTGCCCCATAGCTCCCCTGCCCCATAGATCCCCCTGCCCCATAGATCCCCCTGCCCCATAGATCCCCATCCTGCCCCATAGATCCCCCTGCCCCATAGCTCCCCTGCCCCATAGCTCCCCTGCCCCATAGATCCCCACCTGCCCCATAGATCCCCCATCCTGCCCCATAGCTCCCCTGCCCCATAGATCCCCCTGCCCCATAGATCCCCCTGCCCCATAGATTCCCCCTGCCCCATAGCTCCCCACCTGCCCCATAGATCCCCCATCCTGCCCCATAGCTCCCCTGCCCCATAGATCCCCACCTGCCCCATAGATCCCCCTGCCCCATAGATTCCCCCTGCCCCATAGATCCCCCATCCTGCCCCATAGCTCCCCTGCCCCATAGATCCCCTGCCCCATAGATCCCCACCTGCCCCACAGATCCCCACCCTGCCCCATAGATCCCCCTGCCCCATAGATCCCCATCCCCACCCCATAGATCCCCATCCTGCCCCATAGATCCTCACCTGCCCCATAGATCCCCCATCCTGCCCCATAGCTCCCCTGACCCATAGATCCCCACCTGCCCCATAGATTCCCCCTGCCCCATAGCTCCCCACCTGCCCCATAGATCCCCCATCCTGCCCCATAGCTCCCCTGCCCCATAGATCCCCACCTGCCCCATAGATCCCCCTGCCCCATAGCTCCCCTGCCCCATAGCTCCCCTGCCCCATAGATCCACACCTGCCCCATAGATCCCCCATCCTGCCCCATAGCTCCCCTGCCCCATAGATCCCCACCTGCCCCATAGATCCCCCTGCCCCATAGCTCCCCTGCCCCATAGATCCCCTATCCCACCCCATATCTCCCCCCTGCCCCATAGATCCCCCATCCCCACCCCATAGATCCCCCATCCTGCCCCATAGCTCCCCTGCCCCATAGCTCCCCTGCCCCATAGATCCCCACCTGCCCCATAGATCCCCCATCCTGCCCCATAGATCCCCCTGCGCCATAGATCCCCATCCTGCCCCATAGCTCCCCTGCCCCATAGATCCCCACCTGCCTCATAGATCCCCCTGCCCCATAGCTCCCCTGCCCCATAGATTCCCTATCCCACCCCATATCTCCCCCCTGCCCCATAGATCCCCCATCCCCACCCCATAGATCCCCCATCCTGCCCATAGCTCCCCTCCGCCCCATAGATCCCCCTGCCCCATAGCTCCCCTGCCCCATAGATCCCCCTGCCCCATAGATCCCCCTGCCCCATAGATCCCCATCCTGCCCCATAGATCCCCTGCCCCATAGCTCCCCTGCCCCATAGCTCCCCTGCCCCATAGATCCCCACCTGCCCCATAGATCCCCCATCCTGCCCCATAGATCCCCCTGCCCCATAGATCCCCATCCTGCCCCATAGATCCCCCTGCCCCATAGATCCCCATCCTGCCCCATAGCTCCCCTGCCCCATAGATCCCCACCTGCCTCATAGATCCCCCTGCCCCATAGCTCCCCTGCCCCATAGATCCCCTATCCCACCCCATATCTCCCCCCTGCCCCATAGATCCCCCATCCCCACCCCATAGCTCCCCCTGCCCCATAGCTCCCCCTGCCCCATAGATCCCCCTGCCCCATAGCTCCCCCTGCCCCATAGATCCCCCTGCCCCATAGATCCCCTATCCCACCCCATATCTCCCCCCTGCCCCATAGATCCCCCTGCCCCATAGCTCCCCCATCCCGCCCCACACGTGCCCGTGTCCGCAGCCGTGGGGCAGCACCGCGCCGGGCGGGGGCCCCGCCCCCAGCATCACGTGACCTTGGCCGTGGGGCAGGAGCTGGGACCCCACGACGGGCCCCACAACCGACCCCTCGTGCTGCAGGTGGGGGGATGGGGGGCAGGATGGGGGGCAGGATGGGGGGCAGGATGGGGGGCAGGATGTGGGGCAGGATGGGGGGCAGGATGTGGGGCAGCATGTGGGGCAGGATGGGGGGATGTGGGGCAGGATGTGGGGCAGGATGTGGGGCAGGATGTGGGGATGTGGGGCAGGATGTGGGGCAGGATGTGGGGCAGGATGGGGGGCAGGATGGGGGGCAGGATGGGGGGATGTGGGGCAGGATGGGGGGCAGGATGGGGGGCAGGATGGGGGGCAGGATGTGGGGCAGGATGGGGGGATGTGGGGCAGGATGTGGGGCAGGATGGGGGGATGTGGGGCAGGATGTGGGGCAGGATGGGGGGATGTGGGGCAGCATGTGGGGCAGGATGGGGGGATGTGGGGCAGGATGTGGGGCAGGATGGGGGGCAGGATGGGGGGATGGGGGGCAGGATGTGGGGCAGGATGGGGGAATGTGGGGCAGGATGTGGGGCAGGATGGGGGGATGTGGGGCAGGATGTGGCGCAGCATGTGGGGCAGGATGGGGGGATGTGGGGCAGGATGTGGGGCAGGATGGGGGGATGGGGGGCAGGATGTGGGGCAGGATGGGGGGGGATGTGGGGCAGGATGGGGGGGATGTGGGGCAGGATGTGGGGCGGGATGTGGGTCAATGTGTGGGTCAATGTGTGGGTCAATGTGTGGGTCAATGGGTATGTGGGTCAATATGTGGGTCAATGGGTATGTGGGTCAATGTGTGGGTCAATGTGTGGGTCAATGTGTGGGTCAATGGGTATGTGGGTCAATGTGTGGGTCAATGTGTGGGTCAATGTGTGGGTCAATGTGTGGGTCGGGATGTGGGTCAATGTGTGGGTCAATGTGTGGGTCAATGTGTGGGTCGGGATGTGGGTCAATGTGTGGGTCAATGGGTTTGTGGGTCAATGTGTGGGTCAATGGGGATGTGGGTCAATGTGTGGGTCAATGTGTGGGTCAATGGGTATGTGGGTCAATGTGTGGGTCAATGTGTGGGTCAATGGGGATGTGGGTCAATGTGTGGGTCAATGTGTGGGTCAATGTGTGGGTCAATGTGTGGGTCAATGTGTGGGTCAATGGGTTTGTGGGTCAATGTGTGGGTCAATGGGTTTGTGGGTCAATGTGTGGGTCAATGTGTGGGTCAGGATGTGGGTCAATGTGTGGGTCGGGATGTGGGTCAATGTGTGGGTCAATGTGTGGGTCAATGTGTGGGTCAATGGGTATGTGGGTCAATGTGTGGGTCAATGTGTGGGTCAGGATGTGGGTCAATATGTGGGTCAATGTGTGGGTCGGGATGTGGGTCAATGTGTGGGTCAATGTGTGGGTCAATGTGTGGGTCAATGGGTATGTGGGTCAATGTGTGGGTCAATGTGTGGGTCGGGATGTGGGTCAATGTGTGGGTCAATATGTGGGTCAATGTGTGGGTCGGGATGTGGGTCAATGTGTGGGTCAATGGGGATGTGGGTCAATGTGTGGGTCAATGTGTGGGTCAATGTGTGGGTCAATGGGTTTGTGGGTCAATGTGTGGGTCAATGTGTGGGTCGGGATGTGGGTCAATGTGTGGGTCAATATGTGGGTCAATGTGTGGGTCAGGATGTGGGTCAATGTGTGGGTCAATGTGTGGGTCGGGATGTGGGTCAATGTGTGGGTCAATGTGTGGGTCAGGATGTGGGTCAATGTGTGGGTCAATGTGTGGGTCAATGTGTGGGTCAGGATGTGGGTCAATGTGTGGGTCAGTGGGTATGTGGGTCAATGTGTGGGTCAATGTGTGGGTCGGGATGTGGGTCAATGTGTGGGTCAATGTGTGGGTCAGGATGTGGGTCAATGTGTGGGTCAATGTGTGGGTCAATGTGTGGGTCAATGTGTGGGTCAATGGGTATGTGGGTCAATGTGTGGGTCAATGTGTGGGTCGGGATGTGGGTCAATGTGTGGGTCAATGTGTGGGTCAATGTGTGGGTCAATGGGTATGTGGGTCGGGATGTGGGTCAATGTGTGGGTCAATGTGTGGGTTGGGATGTGGGTCAATGTGTGGGTCAATGTGTGGGTCAGGATGTGGGTCAATGTGTGGGTCAATGTGTGGGTCAATGTGTGGGTCAGGATGTGGGTCAATGTGTGGGTCAATGTGTGGGTCAGTGGGTATGTGGGTCAATGTGTGGGTCAATGTGTGGGTCAGGATGTGGGTCAATGTGTGGGTCAGTGGGTATGTGGGTCAATGTGTGGGTCAATGTGTGGGTCGGGATGTGGGTCAATGTGTGGGTCAATGTGTGGGTCAGGATGTGGGTCAATGTGTGGGTCGGGATGTGGGTCAAAGGGTATGTGGGTCAATGTGTGGGTCAATGTGTGGGTCAGGATGTGGGTCAATGTGTGGGTCAATGTGTGGGTCAGGATGTGGGTCAATGTGTGGGTCAATGTGTGGGTCAATGGGTTTGTGGGTCAATGTGTGGGTCAATGGGTATGTGGGTCAATGTGTGGGTCAATGTGTGGGTCAATGTGTGGGTCAATGTGTGGGTCAGGATGTGGGTCAATGTGTGGGTCGGGATGTGGGTCAATGTGTGGGTCAATGTGTGGGTCAATGTGTGGGTCAATGGGTATGTGGGTCAATGTGTGGGTCAATGTGTGGGTCAATGTGTGGGTCAATGGGTTTGTGGGTCAATGTGTGGGTCAATGTGTGGGTCAGGATGTGGGCCAATGTGTGGGTCAATGGGTATGTGGGTCAATATGTGGGTCAATGTGTGGGTCGGGATGTGGGTCAATGTGTGGGTCAATGTGTGGGTCAATGTGTGGGTCAATGGGTATGTGGGTCAATGTGTGGGTCAATGTGTGGGTCAATGGGGATGTGGGTCAATGTGTGGGTCAATGGGGATGTGGGTCAATGTGTGGGTCAATGTGTGGGTCAATGTGTGGGTCAATGGGTTTGTGGGTCAATGTGTGGGTCAATGTGTGGGTCGGGATGTGGGTCAATGTGTGGGTCAATATGTGGGTCAATGTGTGGGTCAGGATGTGGGTCAATGTGTGGGTCAATGTGTGGGTCGGGATGTGGGTCAATGTGTGGGTCAATGTGTGGGTCAGGATGTGGGTCAATGTGTGGGTCAATGTGTGGGTCGGGATGTGGGTCAATGTGTGGGTCAATGTGTGGGTCAGGATGTGGGTCAATGTGTGGGTCAATGTGTGGGTCAGGATGTGGGTCAATGTGTGGGTCAATGTGTGGGTCAATGTGTGGGTCAATATGTGGGTCAATGTGTGGGTCAGGATGTGGGTCAATGTGTGGGTCAATGTGTGGGTCAGGATGTGGGTCAATGTGTGGGTCAGTGGGTATGTGGGTCAATGTGTGGGTCAATGTGTGGGTCGGGATGTGGGTCAATGTGTGGGTCAATGTGTGGGTCAGGATGTGGGTCAATGTGTGGGTCAATGTGTGGGTCAATGTGTGGGTCAGGATGTGGGTCAATGTGTGGGTCAATGTGTGGGTCGGGATGTGGGTCAATGTGTGGGTCAATGTGTGGGTCAGGATGTGGGTCAATGTGTGGGTCAGTGGGTATGTGGGTCAATGTGTGGGTCAATGTGTGGGTCGGGATGTGGGTCAATGTGTGGGTCAATGTGTGGGTCAGGATGTGGGTCAATGTGTGGGTCAATGTGTGGGTCAGGATGTGGGTCAATGTGTGGGTCAATGTGTGGGTCAGGATGTGGGTCAATGTGTGGGTCAATGTGTGGGTCAATGTGTGGGTCAATATGTGGGTCAATGTGTGGGTCAGGATGTGGGTCAATGTGTGGGTCAATGTGTGGGTCAGGATGTGGGTCAATGTGTGGGTCAATGTGTGGGTCAGGATGTGGGTCAATGTGTGGGTCAATGTGTGGGTCAGGATGTGGGTCAATGTGTGGGTCAGTGGGTATGTGGGTCAATGTGTGGGTCAATGTGTGGGTCGGGATGTGGGTCAATGTGTGGGTCAATGTGTGGGTCAGGATGTGGGTCAATGTGTGGGTCAATGTGTGGGTCAATGTGTGGGTCAGGATGTGGGTCAATGTGTGGGTCAATGTGTGGGTCGGGATGTGGGTCAATGTGTGGGTCAATGTGTGGGTCAGGATGTGGGTCAATGTGTGGGTCAGTGGGTATGTGGGTCAATGTGTGGGTCAATGTGTGGGTCGGGATGTGGGTCAATGTGTGGGTCAATGGGTATGTGGGTCAATGTGTGGGTCAATGTGTGGGTCGGGATGTGGGTCAATGTGTGGGTCAATGTGTGGGTCAGGATGTGGGTCAATGTGTGGGTCAATGTGTGGGTCAGGATGTGGGTCAATGTGTGGGTCAATGTGTGGGTCAATGTGTGGGTCAATGGGTTTGTGGTTCAATGTGTGGGTCAATGGGGATGTGGGTCAATGTGTGGGTCAATGTGTGGGTCAATATGTGGGTCAATGTGTGGGTCAATGTGTGGGTCAATGTGTGGGTCAATGGGTATGTGGGTCAATGTGTGGGTCAATGTGTGGGTCAATGGGTATGTGGGTCAATGTGTGGGTCAATGTGTGGGTCAATGGGGATGTGGGTCAATGTGTGGGTCAATGTGTGGGTCAATGTGTGGGTCGGGATGTGGGTCAGTGGGTATGTGGGTCAATGTGTGGGTCAATGTGTGGGTCAATGTGTGGGTCAATGTGTGGGTCGGGATGTGGGTCAATGTGTGGGTCAATGTGTGGGTCAATGTGTGGGTCAGGATGTGGGTCAATATGTGGGTCAATGGGTATGTGGGTCAATGTGTGGGTCAATGGGTATGTGGGTCAATGTGTGGGTCGGTGTGTGGGTCAATGTGTGGGTCAATGTGTGGGTCAATGGGTATGTGGGTCAATGTGTGGGTCGGGATGTGGGTCAATGTGTGGGTCAATGTGTGGGTCAATGTGTGGGTCGGGATGTGGGTCAATGTGTGGGTCAATGGGTATGTGGGTCAATGTGTGGGTCAATGTGTGGGTCAGGATGTGGGTCAGTGGGTATGTGGGTCAATGTGTGGGTCAATGTGTGGGTCAGGATGTGGGTCAATATGTGGGTCAATGGGTATGTGGGTCAATGTGTGGGTCGGGATGTGGGTCAATGTGTGGGTCAATGTGTGGGTCAATATGTGGGTCAATGTGTGGGTCGGGATGTGGGTCAATGTGTGGGTCAATGGGTATGTGGGTCAATGTGTGGGTCAATGTGTGGGTCAATGTGTGGGTCAATGTGTGGGTCGGGATGTGGGTCAATGTGTGGGTCAATGTGTGGGTCAATGTGTGGGTCAATGTGTGGGTCAGTGGGTATGTGGGTCAATGGGTTTGTGGGTCAATGTGTGGGTCAATGTGTGGGTCAATGTGTGGGTCAATGTGTGGGTCAATGGGTATGTGGGTCAATGTGTGGGTCAATGTGTGGGTCAATGTGTGGGTCAATGTGTGGGTCGGGATGTGGGTCAATGTGTGGGTCAATGGGGATGTGGGTCAATGTGTGGGTCAATGTGTGGGTCAATGTGTGGGTCAATGGTTATGTGGGTCAATGTGTGGGTCAATGTGTGGGTCAATGGGGATGTGGGTCAATGTGTGGGTCAATGTGTGGGTCAATGTGTGGGTCAATGTGTGGGTCAATGGGTGTGTGGGTCAATGTGTGGGTCGGGATGTGGGTCAATGTGTGGGTCAATATGTGGGTCAATGTGTGGGTCGGGATGTGGGTCAATGTGTGGGTCAATGGGTATGTGGGTCAATGTGTGGGTCAATGTGTGGGTCGGGATGTGGGTCAATGTGTGGGTCAATGTGTGGGTCAATGTGTGGGTCAATGGGTATGTGGGTCGGGATGTGGGTCAATGTGTGGGTCAATGTGTGGGTTGGGATGTGGGTCAATGTGTGGGTCAATGTGTGGGTCAATGGGTATGTGGGTCAATGGGGATGTGGGTCAATGTGTGGGTCAATGGGTATGTGGGTCAATGTGTGGGTCAATGTGTGGGTCAATGTGTGGGTCAATGTGTGGGTCGCTGTGTCCCCTCCCCCAGCTGGAACAGGCCTTCGCCCGCGAGCTGCTCGACGGCGCCGCCCCCGCCCCCCCCGAGCCCCATAGCTGCCCCATAGCTGCCCCATAACCGCCCCATAGCTGCCCCATAACCGCCCCATAGCTGCCCCATAACCGCCCCATAGCTGCCCCATAACTGGCCCAAAACCAGCCCCCTTAGTCCCACGACGAGGGCAGAACCAGCCCCACAGCTGCCCCACAAGTGCCCCACAACCAGCCCCACAAGTGCCCCATAACCAGCCCCACAAGTGCCCCATAACCAGCCCCACAACTGGCCCCACACACACCCAACTACGCCACAGTTGGCCCCACAAGTGGCCCCACAACTGCCCCACATCTGCCCCACATCTGCCCCACAACTGCCCCACATATCTGCCCCATATCTGCCCCACATATCTGCCCCATACGTGCCCCATATCTGCCCCACATATCTGACCCATATGTGCCCCCATCTGCCCCACAACTGCCCCATATCTGCCCCACATATCTGCCCCACATCTGCCCCATACGTGCCCCATATCTGCCCCATATCTGCCACACTACTGCCCCATATGTGCCCAACTGCCCCATATCTGCCCCATATGTGCCCCATATCTGCCCCACATATCTGCCCCACATCTGCCCCACAACTGCCCCACATCTGCCACACTACTGCCCCATATGTGCCCAACTGCCCCATATCTGCCCCACATATCTGCCCCACAACTGCCCCATATGTGCCCATCTGCCCCACAACTGCCCCATATGTGCCCATCTGCCCCATATGTGCCCCCATCTGCCCCATACGTGCCCCATATCTGCCCCACAACTGCCCCATATGTGCCCCATATCTGCCCCATATGTGCCCCATATCTGCCCCTATCTGCCCCACAACTGCCCCATATCTGCCCTACATCTGCCCCACATATCTGCCCCATACGTGCCCCACATGTGCCCCACATCTGCCACACTACTGCCCCATATGTGCCCAACTGCCCCATATCTGCCCCATATGTGCCCCATATCTGCCCCATACGTGCCCCATATGTGCCCATTTGCCCCATATGTGCCCCATATCTGCCCCATATGTGCCCCATCTGCCCCATATGTGCCCCATATCTGCCCCATATGTGCCCCCATCTGCCACATATGTGCCCCATATCTGACCCACAACTGCCCCATAACTGCCCCATATCTGCCCCATATCTGCCCCACATATCTGCCCCATACGTGCCCCATATCTGCCCCACATCTACCCCATATCTGCCCCACATATCTGCCCCATATGTGCCCCCATCTGCCCCACAACTGCCCCATATCTGCCCTACATATCTGCCCCACAACAGCCCCATATGTGCCCCATGTATCTGCCCCACAACTGCCCCACAACTGCCCCATATGTGCCCCACATATCTGCCCCACATATCAGCCCCACAACTGTCCCACATCTGCCACACTACTGCCCCATATGTGCCCAACTGCCCCATATCTGCCCCATATGTGCCCCATATGAGCCCCCATCTGCCCCATATCTGCCCCACAACTGCCCCACATGTGCCCCACATCTGCCCCATACATGCCCAACTGCCCCATATCTGCCCCATATGTGACCCATATGTGCCCAACTGCCCCATATCTGCCCCACAACTGCCCCACATGTGCCCTACATCTGCCCCATACGTGCCCCATATCTGCCCCACAACTGCCCCATATGTGCCCCATATGTGCCCCATACGTGCCCCACATTGTGGGCTCGGATCTGTCTCTTCAAGGCCCGATTAAAGGTTTTTGGGGCGAATTGGGGCCAAAATGGTTCAAACCGGGGGGTTTGGGGCTTTGCTGGTGGCCCCGCCCCCTCGCCGACCAATGGGCTGCAAGGGGCGGAGCTTACGGGATCGGTAGCCCCGCCCCTCGCGTCTCTCTTCCCTCGGCCAATCAGGAAGCCCCGCCCACCCACCCCCCAGGCCCCGCCCCCTCCCCCCCCGGGGTGGGGTGGGGGGGGTCACACGAGGTCACCCGGACGCCTGGGTCCCTCGGAGGCTTTAATAGTCGGAAACAGCCCGAGCGCCGCGGCCCCGCCCCCCCCTCATGACGTCATTTCCGCGGGGGGGGGGGGGGGTTAACATATGGAATCCATATGACACACACACCCCCCCCCCCCAATAGGACCCACCCACCCTATGGGCCCTATAGGGGGTGGAGGGGGCGGGGCCGAGCGCGCGCTGCATAGAAAACCCCGCCCCCTTATTTACATATGTACACGGGACCTATGGGGGCTCGCGGGGGGGGAGGGGCCGATCCTGAGCTATGGGGGGGGTGGGGGGGGGGCGGGGCAGTAAACCCGGAGTAAATGGGGAGTAAACCAGGAGTAAATGGGGAGTAAACCAGGAGTAAAGGGGGAGTAACCCCGGAGTAAATGGGGGTCACCCCATAGTGTAGAGTAACCCCAAAGTAAATGGGGAGTAACCCCATAGTAATGGCTGAGTGACCTTGGAGTAAAGGGGGAGTAACCCTGGAGTAAGTGGGGGTCACCCCATAGCATGGAGTAACCCTGGAGTAAATGGGGGTCACCCCATAGTGTAGAACAACCCTGGAGTAAAGGGAGAGTAACCCCATAGTAATGGCTGAGTGACCTCGGAGTAAAGGGGGAGTAACCCTGGAGTAAATGGGGGTCACCCCATAGTGTAGAGTAACCCCAAAGTAAATGGGGAGTAACCCCATAGTAATGGCTGAGTGACCTCGGAGTAAAGGGGAAGTAACCCTGGAGTAAGTGGGGGTCACCCCATAGTGTAACCTCAGAGTAAAAGGGGAGTAACCCCGGAGTAATGGCTGAGTGACCTTGGAGTAAAGGGGAAGTAACCTAAGAGTAAGTGGGGGTCACCCCATAGCGTAGAGTAACCCTGGAGTAAATGGGGAGTAACCCCGGAGTAATGGCTGAGTGACCTTGGAGTAAAGGGGGAGTAACCTAAGAGTAAGTGGGGGTCACCCCATAGCATAAAGTAACCCTGGAGTAAATGGGGAGTAACCCCATAGTGATGGTTGAGTGACTTCGGAGTAAAGGGGGAGTAACCTAAGAGTAAATGGGGGTCATCCCATAGTGTAGAACAACCCTGGAGTAAAGGGAGAGTAACCCCGGAGTAACAGTTGGGTGACCTTGGTGTAAAGGGGGAGTAACCCTGGAGTAAATGGGGGTCACCCCATAGTGTAGAACAACCCTGGAGTAAAGGGAGAGTAACCCCATAGTAATGGTTGAGTGTCCTCGGAGTAAAGGGGGAGTAACCTAAGAGTAAGTGGGGGTCACCCCATAGCATAGAGTAACCCTGGAGTAAATGGGGAGTAACCCCGGAGTAATGGTTGAGTGACCTTGGCGTAAAGGGGGAGTAACCTAAGAGTAAATGGGGGTCACCCCATAGTGTGAGCTCAGAGTAAAAGGGGAGTAACCCTGGAGTAAATGGGGAGTAACCCCATAGTAATGGCTGAGTGACCCCGGAGTAAAGGGGAAGTAACTTAAGAGTAAATGGGGGTCACCCCATAGTGTAGAACAACCCTGGAGTAAAGCGAGAGTAACCCCATAGTAATGGTTGAGTGACCTTGGAGTAAAGGGGAAGTAACCTAAGAGTAAATGGGGGTCATCCCATAATGTAGAACAACCCTGGAGTAAAGGTAGAGTAACCCCATAGTAATGGTTGAGTGACCTCAGAGTAAAGGGGGAGTCACCCCATAGTGCAGAGTATCCCCAGAGTAAGTTGTGAGTAATCCTGGAGTAAAGGGCTGAGTAAGGTCTGAGTAACATCCGAGTAAGGGCTGAGAAGCATCTGCTTAAGGGCTGAGTAAGGGCTGAGTAAGGATTGAGTAAGGTCTGAATAAGGGCTGAGTAAGGTCTGAGTAAGATGGGGCAGGTGTGTGTAACGCTGGAGTAGAGACTTAGAGCACGAGACTAACGCTGTAACTAGAGCTGAGTAGCGGAAGCTCAGGGCTGAGTAACCTCTGAGTAAGGGCTGAGCAAAGAGGAGGCCAAAGGAAGCCTGGAGTAAAGTGTGAGTAGCGACAAAGTCCCGAAAACCCCCAAGTTGGGAGCTCAGACCCCCCCGGAGTAAACCCGGAGGAAGGTGCGAGCAGCAACAAAGCACCAAAGAACCTCAAAGTAAAGGCTGAGTAACCTCAGAGTAGCAAGCAGGGGCTGAGTAGCTGTGAAGTAAGGCTGGAGTAGGGCAGAGCTGGGCCTGGGAAAGCCTGGAGTAAAGGGGGAGTAACCTCTGAGTAACCCCCAAGCCTCCCACAAGATGCGGAAAGGCCCAAGTGACCCTGGAGTAAAGTGTGAGTAACCTCAGAGTAACACAAGAGTAAGCTCGGACTAAGCCCTGCCCCCTCCCAAAAGCCAATCAGAGCCTCCCAGATGCTGCGGAAGCACTAAATAAGGCCCGAGTAACCTTGGAGTAACTCCAGAGGGAGGTGGGAGTAACCTCGGAGTAAAGTGGGAGTAACCTCAGGCAAAGCCCCACCCCACAAGATCCCCCCCAAAAGGCCTCAGCCCCTCCCAAGGAGCTGCAAAAATGCCCAATAAGGCCCCGAGTAGCCCTGGAGTAACATGTGAGTAACCTCAGAGTAAAGTGGGAGTAACCCCAGAGTAAAGAGGGAGGGACAACAGGGTCAGTCCCACCCCCAGCGACCCCCCCGGAGCTGCGGAACCACCAAATAAGGCCCCGAGTAGCCTCGGAGTAAAGTGGGAGTAACATGTGAGTAACTCCGGAGTAACACGGGGGTAACCCCAGAGCAAAGTGGGAGTAACAATGGGGTCAGTCCCACCCCCAGGGACCCCCCCGGAGCTGCGGAACCACCAAATAAGGCCCCAAGTAGCCTCGGAGTAAAGTGGGAGTAACATGTGAGTAACTCCGGAGTAACACGGGGGTAACCCCAGAGTAAAGTGGGAGTAACAATGGGGTCAGTCCCACCCCCAGGGACCCCCCCGGAGCTGCGGAACCACCAAATAAGGCCCCGAGCAACCCTGGAGTAACATGTGAGTAACCTTGGAGTAACATGGGACTAACCCCGGAGTAACATGGGAGTAACCCCAGAGTAAAGTGGGAGGACCAATGGGGTCAGGCCCACCCCGAGGGAACCCTCCGGAGCTGCAGAACCACCAAATAAGGCCCTGAGTAACCCCAGAGTAAAGTGGGAGTAACCCCGGAGTAACATGGGAGTAACCTTAGAGTGACCCCAGAGTAAAGTGGGAGTAACAATGGGGTCTGTCCCACCCCAGGGACCCCCCCAGAGCTGCGGGACCACCAAATAAGGCCCCGAGTAACCTCGGAGTAACCTGTGAGTAACCTTAGAGTAACATAGGAGTAACCCCAGAGTAAAGCGGGAGTAACAATGGGGTCTGTCCCACCCCAGGGACACCCCCAGAGCTGCGGAACGACGACATAAGGCCCCGAGTAACCTCGGAGTAACCTGTGAGTAGCCTTAGAGTAACATAGGAGTAACCCCAGAGTAAAGCGGGAGTAACAATGGGGTCTGTCCCACCCCCAGGGACCCCCCCAGAGCTGCGGGACCACCAAATAAGGCCCCGAGTAACCTCGGAGTAACCTGTGAGTAACCTCGGAGTAAACTATGAGTAACCCCAAATAAGCTCACAAGGGCCCCCCCGACTCCCCTCAACCCCCCCCACCCCTCCCGCGTGGCCCCGCCCCCCCGCTAAGCCCCTCCCCCGCGGGGGGAGGGGCCAAAATAGACTCTTCTTTATAATATTGCCTTGAAAAAATAAAACTCGGGGTGCAAAGTGGGGGGGGGGGTGGGAAACGACCCCAAAATGGGGGCGACCCCCCCCAAAAAATAGGGGGGGGGCCCCACTTGAATCCAGCAGCGGCTCTTTGTGGGGGGGGGGTGTGATTTGGGGGACCCCCCCTAATTTTGGGGGGATCCTCCCCTTAGTTTAAGGAGCCCCCCCCAAGTTCTCGAGTGGTCCGGCCCAGTTTGGGGGTGTCCCCGCCCCCCCATATATTTGGGGGGGGGGTCCCAGCAGCAATCCGGGGGCTGTGGGGAGACAACAGGGGTAAGGGGGGGACCCCAAAATTGGGGACCCCCCCCCATAATCACTTCCCCCCCCAATTTAACCCCATATGGGGACCCCATTTTTGGGGGGGGTCCAAATTTTGGGGGGCTCTTCTATGGGTGAGAAGGTGCAAATCTGGGGGGGGGGGGGGCAAATTTGGGGGGGGCAGGGTCCCCATTTGGGACCCCCACTCCTATTTTGGGGGGACCCCCCCTATTTTTTGGGGGGGAACCCCCTTATTTTGGGGTCCCCCTATTTTGGGGGTCCCCCCCTTATTTTGGGGTCCCCCCATATTGCGGGTCCCTCTATTTTGGGGGGGACCCCTTATTTTTGGGGGGGATCCCCCTTATTTTTGGCCCCCCCCATTTAATGAATCCCCCCTATTTTTTGGGGGGGTCCCCTCAATTTTTGGGGGGTCCCCATTTTGTTGGGGGGGTCCCCATTTTTGGGGGGATCCCCATTTTTGGAGGGGGTGCCCATTTTTGGGCCATTCTTCCTATTTTGGGCCATATTCCCCTATTTTTTGGGGGGCTCCATAATTCTAAGGGGTCCATGGGGGGGGGTCCCCAATTTGGGGGGGGGGTCACCCCAATTTTTGGGGGGGGTCACCCCCATTCTTACCTTCCCGGTGTCAGAATTCGGTGTCAAGCACCTGGAACGAGGAAGAAGCTGCAGAGAAAAATGGGGGGGGGTCACCCCAAAATCAAGGGGGGGGACCCCAAAAATTGAGGGGGTCCCCAAATTTGGGGGAGGGGGTTCCCAGGTTTTGGGGTGTCCCCAGATTTTTTGGGGGGGGATGGGGGGGATCATCCCAATTTGGGGGGGGAGGGAGACATGGGGGTGTCCCCAATTTTGGGGGGGGGTCCCCAAATTTGGGGGGTTCCCAAATTTGGGGTGTCCCCAATTTTGGGGGGGGTCCCATTTTTGGGGGGGGGATCCCCCAGCATTTGGAACGTCCCATAATAATGATGGGGGGGAGTGGTTGAATTTGGGGTCAATTCCGGGGATTTTGGGGGTGTCCCAAGATTTTTGGGGGGGTCCCCACATTTTGGGGGTGTGTCCCCAAATTTGGGGGGGGGGGGCAATTTTGGGGGGGGTCTAATTTTGGGGGGGGTCCCAATTGTTGGGTGGGTCCCCACATTTTGGGATGTTTCCACATTTTGGGGGTGTCCCCATATTTTTGGGGGGTCCCAATTTTTGGGGGGGGGTCCCAATTTTGGGGGGGGTCCCATTTTTGGGGGGGGGGGATCCCCCAGCATTTGGAACATCCCATAATAATGATGGGGGGGGGTGGTTGAATTTGGGGGCAATTCTGGGGATTTTGGGGTGTCCCAAGATTTTTGGGGGGGGTCCCCAAATTTTGGGGGTGTGTCCCCAAATTTGGGGGGGGGCCAATTTTTGGGGGGGTCTAATTTTGGGGGGGGTCCCAATTGTTGGGTGGGTCCCCACATTTTGGGATGTTTCCACATTTTGGGGGTGTCCCCATATTTTTGGGGGGGGTCCCAATTTTGGGGGGGGGGTCCCAATTTTGGGGGGGGGTCCCATTTTTGGGGGGGGGGATCCCCCAGCGTTTGGAACGTCCCATAATGATGACGGGGGGGGGGTGTGGTTGAATTTGGGGGCAACTCTGGGGATTTTGGGGTGTCCCAAGATTTTTGGGGGGGGGTCCCCACATTTTGGGGGTGTGTCCCCAAATTTGGGGGGGGGGGCAATTTTGGGGGGGGTCTAATTTTGGGGGGGGGTCCCAATTGTTGGGTGGGGTCCCCACATTTTGGGGGTGTTTCCACATTTTGGGGGTGTCCCCATATTTTTGGGGGGGGTCCCAATTTTGGGGGGGGGTCCCAATTTTGGGGGGGGGTCCCATTTTTGGGGGGGGGGATCCCCCAGCGTTTGGAACGTCCCATAATGATGATGGGGGGGGGGTGGTTGAATTTGGGGGCAATTCTGGGGATTTTGGGGGTGTCCCAAGATTTTTGGGGGGGGTCCCCACATTTGGGGGTGGGGCCCCAATTTTGGGGGGGGGGGTGGGGGGGGGTGCTGACCGGGGGGGGCGGGGCTTGGGGGCGGCGCCTCCTGCTGGAGCTGAATCTCCTTCAGCGCGAAGATGGACATGGCTGCGGGGGGGGGGGGGGGGGCGGGGCTTCGCCTCAGGGGGCGGGGCCACCATGCAAGCCCCGCCCAATAAGTGACACCCCCCACCAGAACCAGCCCCTCCATGAGGCCCCGCCCATTTTATGCCCCACCCCCTCGTAGCCACGCCCCCTTCCCCATCATCCCCCCCGCACACTCGAAGCCCCGCCCCTCGCAAAGCTCCACCCACCCCCTTCCACGAGGCCCCGCCCCTTTGACCCACCCATGAAGCCACGCCCACCGCAGGCTCCACCTACAGGACCCGGGGGTAAGTCCCGCCCACCCCAAGCCCCGCCCACTTGAATCCTCACCCCTTGTCCCCTCAAACCCCGCCCCCTCAGCCCTGTCCCCGCCCCCTTGTCCACCTTAGCCCCACCCCTCAGCCCCTCTCCCTTGGCCCCGCCCATTTGAATCCCCACCCCTTGTCCCATCAAAGCCCCGCCCACCTTGGACCCACCCACTCCAAGGCCCACCCCCCACAAAGCTCCACCCACCCCTCCCTCCAGGCCCCGCCCTTTTAACCCTTAGGCCCCGCCCATTTGAATCCCCACCCCCTTGTCCTTGTCCGCGTCCCCCATGTCCCCATGTCCCCCTGTCCCCGTCCCCACATCCCCACGTCCCCATGTCCCCATGTCCCCCGTCCCCATGTCCCCATATCCCCCTGTCCCGGTGTCCCCCCTGTCCCCCTGTCCCCCCTGTCCCCATGTCCCCCTGTCCCCGTGTCCCCATGTCCCTCTGTCCCCCTGTCCCCATGTCCCCATATCCCCCTGTCCCCATGTCCCCATGTCCCCCTGTCCCCATATCCCCCTGTCCCCTGTCCCCATGTCCCAATGTCCCCATGTCCCCCTGTCCCCCTGTCCCCATGTCCCCATATCCCCCTGTCCCCCTGTCCCCATATCCCTCTGTCCCCATGTCCCCCTGTCCCCCTGTCCCCATGTCCCCATGTCCCCATGTCCCCCTGTCCCCATGTCCCCATGTCCCCATATCCCCCTGTCCCCCTGTCCCCATATCCCTCTGTCCCCATGTCCCCCTGTCCCCCTGTCCCCATATCCCCATGTCCCCCTGTCCCCCTGTCCCCATGTCCCCATGTCCCCATATCCCCCTGTCCCCATGTCCCCCTGTCCCCATGTCCCCATGTCCCCCTGTCCCCCTGTCCCCCTGTCCCCCTGTCCCCATGTCCCCCTGTCCCCCTGTCCCCCAGTCTGTCCCCCGTCCCCCCCGTCCGTCCCCGTGTCCCGTGTCCGTCTGTCCGCACTCACTGTCGGGCAGGGCGGCCACGCGCGGCCCCAGGCAGCTGAAGAACGGGTGCCCCATGGCCTCGGCCGCGCCCACCCGGCGCCGCCCCTCGAACTGCCCCGCCCACCGTCAGGACACGCCCACCAGCCGCGGGGACACGCCCCCTGCTGGGCGTGGCCGCACAAACCCCGCCCCCTCCTGCTAACAGCCGTGCGGGGGGGGGTGGGGAGCTCCACCCATTAGGGAAGCCCCGCCCACTGAGGGAGAACCACCCGCAGGGAAGCCCCGCCCACCACGGATGCCCCGCCCATTGGGTGGGGTTGTGGAGCCCCGCCCATTCGGGAAGGGGGCGTGGCCACAGCAAAGCACTACAGTGCGGGGGGGTGGGGGTGGTGAGCAAAGGGGCGGAGCTTGGGGCGGTGGGCGGGGCTTGGGGTAGTGGTTTGGGCTGGTGTGGAGTGGGCGGAGCTTTGGGGTGTGTTGGTGGGTGGAGCTTGGGCGGCGGGCGGGGCTTGGGGCAGTGGGTGGGGCTGGTGTCGAGTGGGCGGAGCTCTGGGTGGGGTGGTGGGTGGAGCTTGGGGCGGTGGGCAGGGCCAGCGTGGAGGGGGCTGGGCTTGGGGGGTGGTTGGGCTTGGGCTGTGGGCGGGGCTTGGGCTGTGGGCGGAGCTTGGGGCTGGGGGTGGGGCCAGGGGTGGGGTGGAGTTTGGGGTGATGGGCGGGGGCGGAGCTTGGGGCGGTGGGCGGGGCTGGTGTGGGGGGCGGAGCTTGGGTGGTGGGCAGGGCCAGAGCTTGGAGGCAGTGGGGGGGGCTGGTGTGGAGGGGCGTGGCTTGGGGCGGTGGGCGGGGCTGTTGGGGGGGCGGAGCTTGGGTGGTGGGCAGGGCCAGGGCTTGGGGGCGGGGGGCGGGGCTGGTGTGGAGGGGCGGAGCTTGGGGCGGTGGGCGGGGCTGGTCTGGGGGGCGGAGCTTGGTCAGTGGGCGGGGCCAGAGTGGGGGTGGAGCTTGGGGCGTTGGGCAGGGCTCAGAATGGGTTGGGGCTCGGGGCTGTGGGGGCGGAGCTTGGGGCGGTGGGCGGGGCCAGGCGGGGTGGGCGGGGCTTGGGGGGCGGGGCTTATCGTCCCTCACCTGCAGCAGCTGCCCCAGCAGGTCGGCGCCCACGGGGTCCAGCCTGGGGGAGGGGACGGGTCAGGGACAGACGGACACACGGACACACGGACGGACGGACAGACGGACACACGGACAGACGGACAGAGCTGCTGCGCTGCCCCAGCACCCCCGGCGCGTATTGGGGATGGACACACGGACACACAGACACACGGATGGGTGGGTGGATGGACAGACGGATGGGTGGGTGGGTGGGTGGACAGACGGACAGATGGATGGATGGGTGGGTGGATGGATGGACGGACGGATGGATGGGTGGATGGGTGGACAGACGGACAGATGGATGGATGGATTGGTGGATGGATGGACAGACGGATGGATTGATGGGTGGATGGACAGACGGATGGATGGGTGGGTGGGTGGGTGGACAGACGGACGGATGGATGGATGGGTGGGTGGACGGACAGACAGACAGATGGATGGGTGGATTGGTGGATGGACAGACGGACGGATGGATTGATGGGTGGATGGACAGACGGATGGATGGGGTGGGTGGGTGGATGGACGGACAGACGGACGGATGGATGGGTGGGTGGGTGGATGGACAGACGGATGGATGGATGGATGGACAGACGGATGGATGGATGGGTGGATGGGTGGACAGACGGACAGATGGATGGATGGATGGGTGGATGGACGGACAGACGGGATGGATGGGTGGGTGGATGGACAGACGGATGGATGGGTGGGTGGGTGGACGGACAGACGGATGGATGGGTGGGTGGGTGGATGGACAGACGGATGGATGGGTGGGTGGGTGGGTGGACGGACAGACGGATGGATGGGTGGGTGGACGGACAGACAGATGGGTGGGGTGGGATGGACGGACAGACGGATGGATGGATGGGTAGACGGACAGACGGATGGATGGGTGGGTGGGTGGACGGACAGACGGACGGATGGATGGGTGGATGGACAGACGGATGGATGGATGGGTGGATGGGTGGACAGACGGACAGATGGATGGATGGATGGGTGGATGGATGGACAGACGGATGGATTGATGGGTGGATGGACAGACGGATGGATGGGTGGGTGGGTGGACGGACAGACGGACGGATGGATGGGTGGATGGACGGACAGACGGACGGATGGGTGGGTGGATGGACGGACAGACGGACGGATGGGTGGGTGGGTGGATGGACAGACGGATGGATGGGTGGACGGACAGACGGATGGATGGATGGATTGGTGGATGGATGGACAGACGGATGGATTGATGGGTGGATGGACAGATGGATGGATGGGTGGTGGGTGGGTGGACAGACGGATGGATGGATGGGTGGATGGACAGACAGACGGACGGATGGATGGATGGATGGGTGGATGGATGGACAGACGGATGGATTGATGGGTGGATGGACAGATGGATGGATGGGTGGTGGGTGGGTGGACAGACGGATGGATGGGTGGGTGGGTGGACAGACGGACGGATGGGTGGGTGGATGGACGGACAGACGGATGGATGGATGGATGGACTGATGGATGGACGGACGCACAGATGGACACACAGACAGATGGATGATGGGTGGATGGATGGACAGACGGACGGATGGATGATGCATGGGTGGATGGACAGATCCACGGACACACAGACACACAGATGGATGGATGGACATACAGACGGACAGATGGACATACAGACGGACGGATGGACATACAGACGGACGGATGGACACCCAGACACATGGATGGACGGATGGACAGACGGATGGACAGACGATGGACAGATGGATGGATGGACACGCGGACACATGGATACACAGACAAGGTGGATGGATGGACAGACAGACACAGGGATGATGGACAGACGGACAGACCTGCTGTGGGGGCCCAGCGCCCCCGGTCGGTAGGTGGGATGGATGGATGGATGGACAGACAGACACATGGATGATGGACAGACGGACAGACGGATGTTGGAAGGACAGACAGACCTGCTGTGGGGGCCCAGCCCCCCCCGGGTGGTAGGTGGGATGGATGGATGGATGGACAGACAGACAGACAGACGGATGATGGACAGACGGACACATGGATGATGGACAGACAGACGGATGTTGGAAGGACAGACAGACCTGCTGTGCGGTCCCAGCCCCCCCGGTTGGTAGGTGGGATGGATGGACAGACAGACACAGGGATGATGGACAGACGGACAGACAGACCTGCTGTGGGGTCCCAGACCCCCCAGTTGGTAGGTGGGATGGATGGATGGACAGACAGACGGATGTTGGAAGGACAGACAGACCTGCTGTGGGGGCCCAGCCCCCCCGGTCGGTAGGTGGGATGGATGGACAGACAGACAGACACACGGATGATGGACAGACGGACACATGGATGATGGACAGACAGACACAGGGATGATGGACAGACGGACACATGGATGATGGACAGACAGACGGACGGAAGGACAGACGGACAGACCTGCTGTGGGGGCCCAGCCCCCCCGGTTGGTAGGTGGGATGGATGGATGGATGGACAGATGATGGACAGACAGACAGACGGATGATGGACAGACAGACACATGGATGATGGACAGACAGACACACGGATGATAGACAGACAGACAGACGGATGATGGATGGACAGACAGACCTGCTGTGGGGTCCCAGCCCCCCCCGGTCGGTAGGTGGGATGGATGGACAGACAGACAGACACATGGATGATGGACAGACAGACACACGGATGATAGACAGACACATGGATGATGGACAGACAGACACACGGATGATAGACAGGACACATGGATGATGGACAGACAGACAGACGGATGTTGGAAGGACAGACAGACCTGCTGTGCGGGTCCCAGCCCCCCCGGTCGGTAGGTGGGATGGATGGACAGACAGACAGACACATGGATGATGGACAGACAGACACACGGATGTTGGAAGGACAGACAGACCTGCTGTGGGGTCCCAGCCCCCCCGGTCGGTAGGTGGGGAAGCGGTGGCTGCGGAACTCGGGGTTGCAGCCAATCCCGGGCCAGGAGGACTCGGAGGGCGT